>JAYKQN010000015.1:23095000-23160000 GCA_036785175.1 Eupleurogrammus muticus
TGATAGTATGTGTCTTTAATCTTTTAAAGTCGTGTTAGTCTTACACCACTTCACAGTGACATTTGTTACTGACCCTGTTCTATTATGTACAATGCAAGAGGACTAAATACAACTAACTTTATATATATATATATATATAAATATATATATATATATATATATATATATATATATATATATATATATATATATATATATATATATATATATTACAAAAGAATTAGATGGAATGTGTATTTTTTGACACATAATGTCGAATGATGGGCGACACGGTGGAGCAGTGGGTAGCACTGTTGCCTCACAGCAAGAAGGTCGCAGGTTCAAGACCGCCTTGGGCCTGGGTCTGGGACCTTTCTGTGTGGAGTTTGCATGTTCTCCCCGTGTCTGCGTGGGTTTTCACCGGGTACTCCGGCTTCCTCCCACAATACAAAACATGCTCAGGTTAATTGGCAACTCTAAATTGCCCATAGGTGTGAGTGTGTGTGTGAATGGTGTGTGAATGGTGTGTGTGCCCCACGATTGGCTGGCGACCATCTGGGGTGTATCCCTGCCTCTCGCCATAAATGCGCTGGGATAGGCTCCAGCAGACCCCTGCGACCCCGAAAGGGAATAAGCGGGATAGAAAATGGATGGATGGATGGATGGATGTCGAATGATGTTTTTCTCTACATTAATACTGACAACTTACCTTTAACATCTTTTCACCTGGAGTTCTTCACCACAATCAGATTTATTCCGCAAGAACGTGTGACCACACAGGGCAAAGACAAAAAGTCATGGAAAACATATATGGGTCAAATCATGTTCAGCAAGTTGAGGAAGACAAAAACCTTTAATAATATAGTTTTATATGCATTTATCATATCTCTCAAAAAGTTGTGCTCATGTTGATTTCTTGTCATTTAAAAGTCATTTTTTACTAATTTTTTTAACTATCTGGTACCAAGTTTTTAGGATTACACGTCACATTTTTGACCCTGTCCCATACACACAAATACAGCTATTTGCTTTTTTCATTTTTTTTTATCATAACAACTTTAGGGAGTTTTCCTGCAGACACTGCTCATATTTAGACAGCCCTAAATCACCTCTGGGTATTTCCAGTGAAGCTACAATAGAGTTAAGTAGCAGAAAATCCTCTTGTAAACTAATATATTCTACAACGATATATACAATACAATATATGTTATTGTCCCTGAGGGGGAATCTCAAAATGTTTTATACATATAATTTTGAAGTATTAGTGGTTTACATCAATCTTTGGTGTCAATTCCTGAGAATCCGAGAACAAAAGCTTCTTTTCTTATTGTGAGAGAATTATTCCCCCGTGTCTGGGTTATCACACACACACACACACACACACACACACACACACACACACACACACACACACACACACACACACACACACACACACACACAGGTGATTAAACCCTCTCTGAGGGTTGTATGAAGGTCATCCTGAGAAGTTTCAAGCCAAGATTCAGATCGTCCCTGTTGCTGTAGTGATTTTTGTTCTGTATTATTTTGTCGCTCTCAGGCTCATCCGCGGCCTCACGCAGCGCCTGTCCTCCAGCATCAACTCCTCGGCCTCCTCCAGCGTCCAGTTCTACGAGCTGCGGCTAATGTTCCTCATCACGGCGCTGCGTTCGGAGCTCGCCACGCAGCTCCGGCAGGTGACGCAAACACTCTCCGTGTCTGTAGCGCAGGTTGAGGAGGTCGTAGCGGAGTTGGCACGGTTTCTCCAGGTTCCCCCGGCTTCCTGCCACAGTCCAAAACCATGCAGAGGTTAATTGGAGATTCTAAATTGGCTGTAGGGGTTTGAGTGTGTGAGTGATAGGCTGATACCTGGGGGTGTATCCCTGCCACTCACCTGTAAAGCGCTCTGATTGGCTCTGATTGAATTGTTCATGAATTCCTTCATATTCCATGTATTTTCACTCTCATAGTAAAACTTTAGTTACAGAGTGAGTCAGATTCCATTAGATCCTTCCAGGTTAAAAACCCAGCTAAAACTCCCAATAAACAGACCTTAACATGTAGCTGAAAACCAGCTGATCTGTCAGCAGCTGTCATACCTGTCACACTAACAAATACATCATAAAACACAGAGCAGCAGCCAGGAGCATGGAGGAAGGCAGCACCACAGCTATGAGCATTAACACAATGTGATGGAGAAGTCAGTACTGACCCAGACTGAACATTAAGGACTACAGTCCTGCTTTTATTTTACCAACAAACACCATTTAAGCAGCAGCTTTTTCCTCATGTTTTGGGAATTATTAATACAGTGATATTGCAATGTTATGAATTACTTTGAAATGACAGTAACAAGTAAAAGTTAAGTCATTACAGATTTAAAGTAACTTTCCCAACACACAGGATTAAAAGTAGTGACTAAGCTTGCCTCTTTTTTTATATATAGCTATTTCTTTAATTTATTGTTGATGTTGACAGGGAGACATGTGACCACTTTGTGGAAGCCCCTATGCAAAGAAAGAATATAAAATAGTAAATAGAATCTCATTTGTAAAGCACTGTTTAATCCGAACGCGCTCAATAAACCATCGTTCATGAACGCAAACTAACAAATACGTCATAAAACACAGAGCAACAGCCAGGAGCATGGAGGAAGGCAGCACCACAGCTATGAGCATTAACACAATGTGATGGAGAAGTCAGTACTGACCCAGACTGAACCTTAAGGACTACAGTGCTGCTTTTATTTTACCAATAAACACCATTTAAGCTGCAGGTTTAGAGAATATTCTGCAGCTGCTACTAGAAATTGACATTAAAACTGAGTTTCAGTTTTTTACATGTACTTGACATACAAAGGAATTGAAATTACGTGAAATTAAGTCTGCAAGATGAGACAATCCTAAACTAAGTTCTTAACAATAAATAAAGTGCAGTAGCTTAATTCTACTTTTACCTGGTTTTGCTAAAACTAAAAACCTGGTACGACAAGACAAGACATAAAGTACCTCAGTGTACTGGATAAAAAGATGAATATGATGCATAGTTTAAATGTTAAAAGTGATAAAATAATTGCTGTTTCTGGTTCTCAATGGGCTGTAAAGAATAATTTTGACAAATAATAGCTCATAGAAACATACTGAATACAGATTTTTTGAAACCTTGAACATTTTGAATTATAAACTATGAAGTGAACTGGTTCCCAACACTGGCTCCAGCTGACCCTCGTGACCCTAACGGGGAATAAGCCGACCAGCAGCTGTATCTCGTGTCCTCCTCCTCCTCCTCCAGGAGGGCGGCGTCTCCATCCTCTCTGCGGCCCTGGAGACGTGCCTGGAGGCGCGGTGGAAGGACCAGTACGAGTGCGAGCTGGACCCGGCGGCGCCGCCCATCTCGCTGGACGCGTCCCAGCGCATCATCGAGATCCTGAAGATCCTCTTCAACCTGACCTACAGCAGCCACCGGCAGGAGCCCAGCGAGGTCAGCCCGGCACAGACCCGCTTCCTCTGGTTCTGGTCTGGTTTTACTGTGTTCTATTGTACCTGAACGCACCAGACTGTTGCTCACCTACTGTCAGGTTCACAGTGGTTCATTCATCATTCAGTGTAGTCCAAACACATAAGACATGACACTGCAAAAAGTGAAATCTAAACAGGGCAAGATTTCTAGTTTTTTGGTACATTTACTCAAATATTAAATAGAATTATGTTATTCCACTGGTGGAATAATTAATAATTTATACTATTTCATGCTCTTTTTTATCCTAATTTGGGTCAATTTGGCCTTGTTTTAAGAAATCAAGATTAACATGTTCTTTAATAAAAAAAAAAGATCAAATTGACTAAAAAAATATTATCTGCCAATGGAATAGGATAATTCTACTTAATGTTGGGAAACAAGATATTTTCACCTGTTAGGATTTCAGTTTTTGTAATGTGCACCAATGATATCAGAGCATTCAGTCAGCAATGAATGTTTTAGCTTATTTCAAGCTTTTTTTCTAAGTTAGGATGATTTGGCCTAGAAATCAAGACTAACACATTCTTAAAAAAATATTAAATTGACTGAAATCAAGAAAAACACTTGATATGAGATAATTTATCTGCCAGTGGAATAAGATAATTATGCTTAATGTTGGACTTTATATAATTCCCCTGTTAAGATTTCAGTTTTTGCAACAGTGATATCTGGCTGCAGCAACAGGATGCATTCTGGGTGTATCTTTGGTCTAATCTAACACAAACAGCGTCATCTTTATTTTGTCATGTTCACATTCCAGCATCCTCCTCAGAAGACAAAGACTCATACGCAGCTCAGACTAATGAATTCACAGTTCTATCGGATCTCTGGCTCTGTATGAGGAGCTGGAGCAGCATTAAAGCTGTTTTGTCCTTTATGTTTTCATCCCTGATGAAGTCCTCTCTCTCTGTCCAGGACGACGCGACTCTTTTCCGGCACCTGGTGGCGATCCTGCGTCTCTGCCTGATGAAGAAGTGTCTGATGGCCGACGAGACGGATGAGCTGCAGGGGTGAGCATGAACCTGGAGCTTTAACCACAGCAGTGGAAATGCATTTGAAGTTAAATTCATTTTAAGTTTTAATTAAAAAATAAAAAAAAAACAACAACATTGGATTCATGATGCATTCTTCCACAAATGTAAAATGTCTAATACCAGTCTAATCCAATCAAGATGTTATTTTTTGAGGGTTTTTTAATGGTTGACAAGATGAGAAAGTCAAAAATGTATATTATTATACCATCAAATATTAAATAAAATATTAACATTTTTATGCAGTGAGTTTTTATTTTACCTCAATATTTCATTTATTGAAAATTTGTATAAAAAAAAAGTATTTTTCACAAAAATCATGATTTTGTGTGATTTTTTTTAAACAAAATTGTCAAATGGTGTAAATGAAAAAGAATAATTATAAATAAATATATTATATAATATATATATATATATTATATAATATATATTTATAAATCTCTAGATATCTGCGATGGGTTTATTATTTTAATAATGATTAAAAAAACATCATTATTATTCATGATTATTATATTAAACATTAATATAATAATATAATTATTATGGGCGACACGGTGGTGCGGTGGGTAGCACTGTTGCCTCACAGCAAGAAGGTCGCAGGTTCAAGACCCGCCTTGGGCCTGGGTCTGGGGCCTTTCTGTGTGGAGTTTGCATGTTCTCCCCGTGTCTGCGTGGGTTTTCACCGGGTACTCCGGTTTCCTCCCACAATACAAAACATGCTCAGGTTAATTGGTAAACTCTAAATTGCCCATAGGTGTGAGTGTGAGAGTGAATGGTGTGTGAATGGTGTGTGTGCCCCACGATTGGCTGGCGACCATCTGGGGTGTATCCCTGCCTCTCGCCTTAACGCGCTGGGATAGGCTCCAGCAGACCCCTGCGACCCCGAAAGGGAATAAGCGGGATAGACAATGGATGGATGGATGGATGGATATAATTATTATTAATATAATATTATATTAATATTATTAATGTATTATTATACATTAATAATATATAATTCATTATATTCATTTCAACACTATTATTATGAATTATATTTTTAAAAAATAGTTAGAATTTTTCAGCCACTAATATGAATAAAGATGCAATTATATAATAAAACGTTTATAGGGTCTTTATTTATAATTAAACATAAAGCTGATGTGGCCTGAGATGAAACTGAGTTTTCCGCCCCTCACCTAGAACATAAAACTCGCTGATTTCATGTCTTTCTCATTTATTTTAAAACCTTTTTAGGAGTGTTAAACTATCTGGCGCCATGTTTTTAGGATTGCACCACATGACATTTGTGACGTTATCCCCTATACTGTACACTCTTTTTTTTATTTTTTACCTAAGAGTGTATTTTCCTGCAGCCACACCGTCAACCTGCTGTCGGCGCTGCCCCTCCAGTGTCTGGACGTGCTGCTGGTGGGCCCCCTGCAGCCTGGCCAGGAGCAGAGCCAGGGGGTCAACATGGACTGTGTCCGCACCCTGCTGGACTTCATGGAGCGACGCCTGGACTCGGTAAAGGATGCAGAGCTGGAGCTGAGATTCAAGGACGTTTTTTTTTCCTTTTTCTATGATCAGCTCGCACTGACGTGGTGTTTCTGCTCCTTTCAGGGCGAGAAGGTGAAAGAGAAGCTGACGCCGGTCCTCAACCTGCTGACTGAGAGCTGCAGAGCTCACAGAGAAACACGCAACTACATCAGGAAACATGTAATAACACTCACTTCCTAAGAAAAGAGAAATAATAGCACCGTCTGTCCTTAAATCATTGAAGTCGACCTGACTCCCTCTCTCTGGTTCAGATCCTGCCCCCCCTGAAAGACGTGTCCCACCGGCCGGAGGAAGGCTGCACGGTGAAGAGCCGTCTGATCCGGCTCATGACCCACCTGGACACCGACGTCAAGTACTGCGCCGCTGACCTCATTTTTGTCCTCTGCAAGGAAAATGGTAAAAACGAATGAGGTGATGGAATAATGAGGATAGATTCTGTTACAAACAAGAGACTGTTCTGTGTCAAAGGAGAGAATGAGGAGGCACAAACTTACCGTTACTTAAAAAAAGATGTTGCCTCTTTATTAATTATCTTATTTATTACCTTGTATAAATACCTTTTTTTGCACTTGAACTTGCAACTCAACCCAAAAACTAAAAAAATCACAGATTCTCCCCAACATGCTCTTTGCAAAAAAAAAAAAAATCTGCATTTCTTGAAAATTCAGATTTTGAATCTATGCAATGGTACAAGAAACATGACTTTATAATTTATGCATACACTACTGTGTACACGCATTTTTCAATTTGTATTAAAATTTAAACAGTTAAAGTCCAATTAGTCCAACTTTCTATTGATTATTAGAACCATATAGATATTTGACTTTATGACAGGAGACAGTGGAGAAATCTACTCAATCCACATAGAAACACACACAGCTTGTATGCAGAAACTTTACCTTAAAACAAGCAGTCATGACTTCTGTGAAGTTGTGATGTAACAACTATACAATTACCACCCACACCCCACCTTTCACAGCCATTCAAAAACAGCCAATCAGAGGAAAAAAAAGAAGCTTGAGAAAGGAGGTAAAACAATATGGAGGTGATCCTGTTCTTGTTGGTCTACACCTAGTTAGTCAGGACCTGGTGGTCTACACCTAGTAAGTCAGGACCTGATGGTCTAGACCTGGTTAGTCAGGACCTGGTGGTCTACACCTAGTTAGTCAGGACCTGGTGGTCTACACCTAGTAAGTCAGGACCTGATGGTCTAGACCTGGTTAGTCAGGACCTGGTGGTCTACACCTAGTTAGTCAGGACCTGGTGGTCTACACCTAGTTAGTCAGGACCTGATGGTCTACACCTAGTTAGTCAGGACCTGGTGGTCTACGCCTAGTTAGTCATGACCTGATGGTCTACACCTAGTTAGTCAGGACCCGATGGTCTACACCTAGTTAGTCAGGACCTGATGGTCTACACCTAGTTAGTCAGGACCTGATGGTCTACACCTAGTTAGTCAGGACCTGATGGTCTACACCTAGTTAGTCAGGACCTGATGGTCTACACCTAGTTAGTCAGGCCCCGATGGTCTACGCCTGGTTAGTCAGGACCTGATGGTCTACACCTAGTTAGTCAGGACCTGGTGGTCTACGCCTAGTTAGTCAGGACCTGATGGTCTACACCTAGTTAGTCAGGCCCCGATGGTCTACGCCTGGTTAGTCAGGACCTGATGGTCTACACCTAGTTAGTCAGGACCTGGTGGTCTACGCCTAGTTAGTCAGGACCTGATGGTCTACACCTAGTTAGTCAGGACCTGGTGGTCTACACCTAGTTAATCAGGACCTGGTGGTCTACGTCTGGTTAGTCAGGACCTGATGATCTACACCTGGTTAGTCAGGACCTGATGGTCTACACCTAGTTAGTCATGGACCTGATGGTCTAGACCTGGTTAGTCAGGACCTGGTGGTCTACACCTAGTTAGTCAGGACCTGATGGTCTACACCTAGTTAGTCATGGACCTGATGGTCTAGACCTGGTTAGTCAGGACCTGGTGGTCTACACCTAGTTAGACAGGACCTGATGGTCTACACCTGGTTAGTCAGAACCTGGTGGTCTACACCTAATTAGTCAGGACCTGGTGGTCTACGCCTAGTTAGACAGGACCTGGTGGTCTACACCTAATTAGTCAGGACCTGGTGGTCTACGCCTAGTTAGTCAGGACCTGATGGTCTACACCTAGTTAGACAGGACCTGGTGGTCTACACCTAATTAGTCAGGACCTGGTGGTCTACACCTAGTTAGACAGGACCTGATGGTCTACACCTAGTTAGTCAGGACTTGGTGGTCTACACCTAGTTAGTCAGAACCTGATGGTCTACACCCAGTTAGTCAGAACCTGATGGTCTACACCTGGTTAGACAGGACCTGGTGGTCTACACCTAGTTAGTCAGGACCTGGTGGTCTACACCTAGTTAGACAGGACCCGATGGTCTACACCTAGTTAGCCAGAACCTGATGGTCTACACCTAGTTAGTCAGGACTTGGTGGTCTACACCTAGTTAGTCAGGACTTAATGGTCTACACCTAGTTAGTCAGGACCCGATGGTCTACGCCTGGTTAATCAGGACCTGGTGGTCTACACCTAGTTAATCAGGACCTGGTGGTCTACACCTAGTTAGTCAGGACCTGGTGGTCTACACCTAGTTATACAGGACCTGATGGTCTACGCCTGGTTAGTCAGGACCTGATGGTCTACGCCTGGTTAGTCAGGACCTGATGGTCTACGCCTAGTTAGTCAGGACCTGATGGTCTACACCTAGTTAGTCAGGACCTGGTGGTCTACACCTAGTTATACAGGACCTGATGGTCTACGCCTGGTTAGTCAGGACCTGATGGTCTACGCCTGGTTAGTCAGGACCTGATGGTCTACGCCTCTCTCCTCCTCCAGTGGGGCGCTTCGTCAAGTACACCGGCTACGGGAACGCCGCCGGGCTGCTGGCCACCAGGGGACTGCTGGGGGGCCAGCAGGCCTCCAGCCAGGGGGTCCAGTACTCCAGCGACTCGGACTCGGACACGGAGGAGTACCTGCGGATGAGGGACCGCATCAACCCGGTGACAGGGCGGGTGGAGGAGGAGCAGCCCGACCCCATGGAGGGCATGACGGAGGAGGAGAAGGAGGAGGAGGCCAGGAGGCTCATCCTGCTCTTCAACAGGCTGTCCAGGTCTGAGAGAAGGAAGAGACTGCTTAATGCAGCTTTACTGTTGAGTTTTATTCACTGTTATCAGAAAACTATTATGTTTTCTCATAATAGTTTAATGAGAAAACACTAAATAAAGTATTTTATCTGCAGTAAAACCCAATGTTCCTGTTACAGCATCAATATATATCATCAATATAATATATATCAATAGCTTCACATAATATCAGTAGTAGCTGCAACTAACCACTATTTAGATATTTACTTTAGATTGGAGCTGTTTGTGGGATTATTTAATTGGCTCCTTTATAATCTCCTTTTTAAACATCTTACAGAAAATATTCTTCATGTTCTGGAATGATCCTCAGTGATTTAAAGCATTTTATGGAACAATAATTGACCTTTGGCCTTAAATTATATATATATATATATATATATATATATTTATCTGTAGTAATGTTAGATTTTTTTTGTACAATTCTAACTCTCTTTGCTGCAGATTTATTTTGATTCCAGGTTTAAATGGCCTTTGTGGATTTAAAGATTCTATCTATATTATTATTATTATTATTATTATATAGCGGGGAAACTGAAAAACAGGCCTTGGGCTTAAGTGGTTAAAGCGATTTTTCAATTTTTTATTCTACACAACAGCCCTGGATCTTCAGAAATTTCAGAAAGAGGCTTAACATGAGTCCATATTTTATATAAAGTTCTTCTCTATAGTGCTATTAGCAAGGGACCAGCTTCATGATAGAGTAGAGACAAGTTTATCAGAAATATAACCCAGTTTATTCGTATAAGTCGTACAGTTGTTTATCTCAGGGCTTCAGCAGTGGTGGAAACAGCAAAAAAAACTCCAGTTAAACCCGTGTGATGAGAACAGTGATTCTGTCTGTCCCACAGAGACAGCATCATCCAGCCCATGGGGGTGGACCAGGAGGGGAAACTGGTCCCCATGTCGGGCCTGGCCGGGGACGAGGGGGGGTCGGGGTCAGAGAACGACGCCGAGGACGGATAGAAACAGCCATGCTGATCCTGGAGACGAAACAACTCACACCCTCGATGTTATTTCTCTCCTCTTTGTCTGTGGATTCAGGTTAATAAGTTATGTAGAGACAAAAAGCTCACAATGAATGGAATTCTCAATCGATAGTGAATCTTAAGAAATAAATGATGTCAATGTGTCATTAAATATTTTAATAAAGTCTTAAAATCGTATGCTGTGTTTTTTCTGTCTGTAATGTATAAATTCAGCTGCATTTCATCCTCTCTGCTCTTTGCATTGTACATAACTGAATAAGGGTCAGTTTATGAGAGACCTGATGAATTATTCTTAAAATCATCTTTTAAAACGTCATCCTGACAAACATTTATCACTGACCCTAATAATGGAATCATTCACTTCAGTGTGAATTTGTGGTTAAAGGTGGTCGCAGCATTATTTTACACCACACACATTCTGCCACCTGATTATTAATGTTAATATATGTTCAAATGTATGATTAATATCCATGAATAGGACATTCAAAGCCATTGGGTCAGTTTTCACAAACGCTGTTTTTTCTATTGTCCCATTGGCTGGACTGTGTCATTGTGACATCACAACCTCACAGAAGGCTCATTGTAAGACACATTTTCAGAATAAGAGCATAGGTGGATTGAACATTTTGACACCTGTGATGTTATTTATAGCACCTACAGCTTCCTTAAAATAGAATAAAATGATTCATATGTCACTTTCTACAATATAAAGCCCTTAAATCATGAAGCATTTGTTCCAATGGAAGAACGTAGGAGTACAGAGCACAAACAGCACCTTTCATGCATTTGCTTTTCAGTACCAGTTATCGTCATGAAATGTTCATAAAACATGTAAACATGCTGATTCCCCCCCCATGGAGGTGCAGCACAGTGCGTCAGTACATCTCCATCATCTCCTCCAGGGACACCTGCAGCTCCACAGACTGTAGAGAGGAGGAGCCGCCGGCCACCGCCATGTTCTTCAGCAGCTCCATGGAGGTCAGGACCACCTGAGCCACACAGGAAAAACAGAAGCTGCAGAAAAGCTCAAATACAGAAAAAAAACTAAACACAGCAGTGATCAGCTGTTGCCGCCAGGTATTCAGGCTTTTGTTCCCTCTGCTCTATTAATCAGTCCCGAGATAAAAAATTGCCTTCTCGACCGGCGCTGCTGACTACGGCTCCCCTGAGGGGGCAATTTTTGGAGGTTTGATCACTCATGAAATTTGATAGAAGCGCAAGCAGCAAAACACTGCGTGTGCATTTTTTTTTTTTTTTAATAATTCACAGGTCCTCTCACCTCCACCGTGATGAGTTTCTTCTCCCAGGGCCTGTTGTCTGCGCTCGGCCACTTCTCCCCCAGGCAGAAGAACAGGGAGCAGGGGCAGCTCTCCTCCTTCCCCTCAATAAACCCCATAATTCCTGCAGCGAGAAAACGACCCATCACCACCAGGATGCTGCACGTGCATCTACATCAGTGCTTCTCAATTATTTTCTGTCCCCCCCCCATGGAAGAAGAAAACATCTCGCCCCCCCTCCCTGTTAAATATGTTTTCATGGTGTCACTTGGTGTCTGCACTTCATACTCATACTCTGTGCTGTATGCTCCCTGCCAATGAAATGCATGCATTTCCCTTCGGCCAAAAGGAGAATAATAAAAAAAAAAAACGCAGATTCCGTGGGCCCACCTCGCAGGAAGTCCTTGAACAGGTAGAGGGGCTGCGGCTGCATCTTGGACACCTCCTGCGGCGCCCCCCCCCTGTCGAACTTGGAGAAGCTCCAGAAGGCCTTGATCTCGCCGCGGCGCTGGCCGTACACCACCACGCCGGACACGCCCACGTCCAGCCCGTCGCCCAGGTTGTCCAGGATGCGCTGGGTCAGCTTGGCCTGGGTCTGGTCCAGCATGGCCCCCGGGACCGGCAGCGAGACCAGGGACAGGCCCGACTCGGGGTCCAGGACCGGGCCCATGAGGTCAGGCCTGAAGTGACCACCACATCATCGGTGTTAAATATGTCAAGGTGTGATTCTTCAATTAAGGGAGTTTTATATCAGGTTAAGTTGTAGTAGATATAAAAATAATAAATGTCTCAATAATGAAATTCTCACCCTTTATTGCATAGTTATACAATTACTTTTAAATCTCTGATATGGATCTGATCTGTGCTTCTACAGTTGGGTGTAAAAGGGGGCTTTTATTTTGAAAGGACGTACAATTTACAATACAATACAGCATTGTGTGACAGAAAAAAATCTGTCCTAAGCCACCAGCTGTGGGAAGGAGAGATTCTGCAGCTTTTTCTTTCCTGCTGCTGTGAGTACAACAAACATACATGGTCCTATCCTATATTGTATATATTTCATTTATTTCTATATATATTCTGTTTGCAATCTTTCTTTTCATGCACATCCCTGCTGCTGTTGCAAATAAAGGATCATCCATCTATCCATCACCTCTGTATGGGAAGCTCTTCATCAGGATAATTAAATGACTTCTATACAGTTTCCAGGCGTGTGTTCACCTTAATTCGGATTTTAGTCTTTAAATTCCGGAGATTCCCTGACCTGAAGAAGCCTTCTGGATGAGGGAGGTGAAATACCTTCAAACTAACTCAACAACTCTACAGGATAAAGATGATCTGGATGGATGATACTGAACGTCTGTGAAGGACGTTTTCCTTTAATCAAAGCTCGTTTTCATGGTTTTTTTTCTACCTGTAAACTAAGCGGAATCCTGCTTCGTTCTGCACCAGCTGCTCCGACACCTTCACGCCGCGGTAGAACACGGACACACGGAACAGAGTCTCTGAGGATTCAGAAACATGTCGGAGAAAGTTCATCAGTAATATTGTTCTCAACGGGCCTTTGTTCATTTTCATATGTCACAGGTGGTTTTGGCCGACTCACTGAAGTGGCTCCCATCGTTGGTCTTGTTCATCACGTCCAGGAACTGCTCCACGAACTGCCCGCTGCAGGCCGCTCCCACGGCTCCCGCCATTGGGTGCTCCAGTTGCTCCGGCAACCCAGCCGCACCGACCTCTTCCTCAAACGTTACTGGATACCGCTGTTGCCCGGGCAACGCGTGAGCACCAATCACGAGCTGATCCTCCAGCTGCTGTTGCCCGGGAGGAACCTCGAAGCCTGCGGTGTGCTCTGTGGGAAAAAGAAGTTGGAGAAAAACTGAAAAACAGAGGTTTTCTAGGAAAAAAAAGGATCTGGGATGCTGTGGTTTGGTTTTGTGCTCGTACTGCGGCACGCGGGGAGGGAGGGATGGTTCTACCTGTTTCTGGCCCAATGTTCAGTCCCTTCAGACACTCCTGGAGGATGTCCTGGCTGGCAGCGGATTCTGCAGCGAGTTAATAAAATATGCAGATTAATTATCAAAATAATGAGAATTTTTAAGAATATTCAAGTGAATTTCTCTAAAATAAAATTAAAAAAAAAAAAAAATCAAGCCAGCTTCGTCACCTGAAAATACTGTTTCTTCTGGAAGGAAAAGACAGTCCTCGAAGCCTGGAACAGCATGGGTCTATGACATCACACACACACACACACATTTAATATGAGTTCACATTCTAAGTTAAAACCCAACAATCACAACCACTTACTTCTTGTACGGGAAGAACAAAGTCTTCAAAAACTGGCTCTCCTTTTTCCTGGGATGCAGCAGTACAGTTTGCTATGGGAGAGGAAATAAAAAGCTCAGTTAATAAATCAGCTGTGTGTGTTTTTTTATTAATTCATGCAGCTCTTTAATCATATTTACAAAACGGTATTGACTTGCAGCTTTTTTGCATTTGCATATGAGCTGGATGAATGTGAACCACAGGAACAGAATCTGCAGAGTAACGCGAGGATCCAGATCAGGAGAGCAGGTGTTTGTGGTTTCAGCTTGTGGTTCTCGATGTTTTCATAGTTTTAAACCCACATAGACCTCACGTTTTTAATAGAAAGTAGAAGTTTCTGTGCTATATTTGCTGTATATTAAAAAACAAGGATTCCTTAAATGGTTATAGCAAAAAGAAGCATTCGACACTACAACCTCCCTCCATCTGGGATTATAGTTAAAACACAAGCTGCATAATTTTGCATGAATAAAGCTGCAGGAGAAGTGGAATGCTCTGATTTCACCAGGGAGAGAGCACTTCTCTTTTTGCTTTTTCTATGCATTTTTTTGCACTGGGTGCTGGCAAATACAATTGTATTACAATACGGCAAGACAATTGAACTGAATGAATTCATGTGGAAGGCAACCATTCCCTGTCTGCATCATCTTCACATATTTACAGGAGTGTTTTAACGTCTCCCCACCCGCCGACGGCGACTCCTCCGGCCAGCGGAACACCTTGTGGGGGTTGGCGGGGTCGTTCTTGTTGTCGGCGACCATCTTGAAGCCTTTGGCTCGCAGGGCGCTGCGGAAGTTCCTCTTCCAGACCGACGGGTCCCCCTGAGCCGGACCGCTGCCGCTGGCCTCGGCCCAGGCCTGAGGGCGGAGTGATGAACGGAAACGTCCAACACGAGACACAAGATACGACGATTTAAAGTCTATTCACTGATGATTCTTCATTTCATGGTATTCATGACGACCAGCGGCGTCATTTCAGTTTAAGACTATTTAAAAAAATGTTAAATATAAATGCAATTTTAAGAAAAAAATCCAGAAGCTATGGACTGTCAATAATCACTATTGATGATAATATCAGCTATAGACTATCAATAATCACTATTGATGATAATATCAGCTATAGACTATCAATAATCACTATTATTGATAATATCAGCTATAGACTATCAATAATCACTATTGATGATAATATCAGCTATAGACTATCAATAATCACTATTATTGATAATATTAGCTATAGACTATCAATAATCACTATTATTGATAATATCAGCTATAGACTATCAATAATCACTATTATTGATAATATTAGCTATAGACTATCAATAATCACTATTATTGATAATATCAGTTATAGACTATCAATAATCACTATTATTGATAATATCAGCTATAGACTATCAATAATCACTATTGATGATAATATCAGCTATAGATTATCAATAATCACTATTGATGATAATATCAGCTATAGACTATCAATAATCACTATTATTGATAATATCAGCTATAGACTATCAATAATCACTATTATTGATAATATCAACTATAGACTATCAATATTCACTATTATTGATAATATCAGCTATAGACTACTCCAGTCGACCTTAAAGATGAGGATGTCCGTGTCGGTGGAGTCCGTCCTCAGGCCGTGTTTCCAGGGGATGCAGAACTCCGTGCGGTCCTGGTTGGTCCAGTGGACTCCAGGGTACCGGTGGCTGCTGTCGATCTGGGCCCGGAGCCACGGGATGAGCAGCGGTTTGGAATGAGACATTTCTACAGAAATAAAGTTTAAAATACATAAAAAAAAATCTGGTTGAAATATTACGCTATACGCAAATATAGAAAAATCCTAATGAAGTAACATTGACTAATATAGAATATGAAACTATCCTGAAAATATGTTTACATCATTTTCTATTATTATAATTTAGGCCATTAGTAATAAGTAATATAGTATAAAAATAATAAAAGGAATATTACTACTATAGGCACAGATATCATTAAATCATTACTGCAGTATCACAATATCATCATAAGCAAAGATCAGGCACTGCGATATTACAGTATCACATGAGGTTTTTATTACTAGCAGCCATGACAGATGATGGATTTTCTACATCAGAGTATCAACATCCTTATTCCTGCTGCCGTAAACGGAAACATCTGCGATTTCTGAAGAGCGAGAAAGAGGAAACGATGTGAAGCCGGAGAAGTTCAGCTCAATAACTGAGTATGAGCAGTAAAAACATCCTGAGCTCAACAGCCTGTCAGCAGATTACTGGAAGTACTAGTAAACGTTATACTCAGGTGCTGTTCTGATGCAGGGGAAAAGCAGATTTAGTTTAATAATAATAATAATAATAAATATAATATCATTTTTTTTTTTTTTACAAAAATCAGAATTATATTTTGGATTTAAAAAATGTCAAATGTTTTTATCTGAAAAAGTCATTAAGAATAATTTGGAAATTGTAAATATTTAATTGATCTATGTAGAATATCAGGGTCAGTGAAAAATAATTGTTGGCAAGATGAGAAATTCAATGTTAATGGTTTAATAACATGTCCTATATGTTATTAATTAACCTACAACCTGACCACAATTTGTGAATAGATTCCTATACAAGCTGGGGAAATATTTATATAATATGGGTTGTGTATATATATATATATATATAAAGTCAAACACATTTTAAAATACAGTTTTAAGAAGCATTCCTAATGTACATTTTGTGATCATGTTGGTTTCTTGTCATTTAAAGTCGATTGGTACCATTTTCTTTTACAAAAATCTGGATTTTGTGTGATTTTTTTTTACACAAAATGCCCCTCCTAAAATATAAAACTAGTTGATAGAATGTGTTTTTAATTCTTTAAATATTTTTAAGAGGGAGTTTTGACATCGTCCCATATGCACATCACTGAAACCTGAGCTGATTATAAGTTGATTATATTACGTTTTAAGGCCAATAAGACTTTACCACAGCAGATATGTAACGTGTGTGTGTGTGTGTGTGTGTGTGTGTGTGTGTGTGTGTGTGTGATGAGGACGGCAGGAAGCCTCAGCGTCAGATGACGACTTGAAGGACGGTGAATCTGCAGGAGTGGACAGGTGTCCTCAAAAACTCTGAGCTAAATAAGGATCCCAGAAAAAGCTGTCGTCACACAACCTCTGTAGCAGCGTAAAAAAAAACATGAAATCAACCAAGGACGAGTATTCTCTGGGGTAACAGGCCTGCAGGTAACAATAGGAAGTCGGGTCATCGCGACCTGGAGACAGAAGAATAAAACCAGAGGAACCGGCGGCGTGGAGGAAGCAGCTTGTGAACGCGGAATTCACCCAAAATAACCTGGAGCCGTTTCTCCTTAAAGGAAAATCATGAAAAAATAGACCACAAGGAACACAAATATAAAACTGTAAATGTTTTTTATATATTATCTCCTAGTATTAGTGATCTGTGATGTCACATATACGTCTCATTATGGTAAATGTATTCTTCATTTATAAATAAATCAGCCTTTTTTTTGCTTAGTAGCACATTTTGTCTTTTTATTTGAATTTCCCCTCAACATATATCATAGTAATAACTATACTATAATAATTATTATTATTAATAATAATAATAATAATATTAATATATATGATTTGAAAAAATAAAGGGAATCAGCTGTTTTATGAGCAGCTTGTTACCATTTTTCTTACTGTGACATTTGGAACAATGATAAAATATGTGGTGTAATCCTAAAAAACAATGGTAATCTCTAAAAAAAAGATAGTTTAACTATCTAAGAAAAGGTTTTAAATAATAAAAAAACATTCTATCAACTTATTTTATATTCTAGGTGGATTCATTATTTAAAATTCATCTTTCTTTTTTTCTTTTTCAGTGACATTTGGTGTCAAAAAGCAGGATTTTTGTGAAAAAATGTATAAAATGGACTATTACGTGACAAGAATCCAACATGTGCATTTGATGAATGCTTTTTTTAAACTTTATTTTAGAGGTTTTGGCTTTCTTGTCTTGCCAAACGTGATTTGACCCATATACGTCACATAAGGTTTTCAATGATATTTTAGGGTTAAAAGCCACAGTTTCGTCACTGTTCCATATGCACATTCCTGAAATAATAAATAGGATCCACATATGTAAAGCATCATGTTTTAGCACTGACCTCACAAAGAAATGAATGATCTTTTTTAATATATAATCCACCTAGAATATAAAACTAGATAGCAGCTACTAGTTTAAGTTATTGCATTTTTATTTTTAGTTGCACAGTGGTGACCTTAGCTTTGCTGGGTCCAGACCTTCGAATCCTTCCTCTGCAACATGAAACTTTTTTAGATTTAGATCGATCAGATTTCGCCTCGTTGATCACTGATTAGTTTGATAGTTATTAATCCCAGAAATGTAAACAAGTTACTGCAACATGGGAGCCTCACTCTCTGGTTATTGTTTGTTTTTTTTACCTCATAACTTTATTGAACAATTCAGTACATTACAGTTTTTATTAGGAAGTGATCTATCATTTCTAAAAAATAAAATTATATATATAAATACATATACAACACATAAGTGTTTAACCTGTTGATACAGGATCATCATTGAGTTTTATTCATAAATCACATATAATATGTCAGCTGTAACACTAAATGAAGTATTTTTATTTGTAGTAAAACCCAATGTTCCTGTTACAGCATCAATATATGTCGTCAATACAAAAATAAAATAGTTTAATATAATATCAGTAGTGACCACTATTTAGAGATTTACTTTAGATTGGAGCTGTTTTTGTGATTATTTATTGGCTCCTTTATAATCTCATTTTTTAAACATTTTATAGAATATATTCTTCATGTTCTGGAATAATCCTCAGTGATTTATAGCATTTAATGGACAAATCTTTCATCAATGAACCTTTATTTTATTAATCATTGACCTTTTTTCCTTATTTGGGTCAGTTTGGTCTTGTTTTAAGTTTTAATAAATTATTTTTATCTGTAGTAAAGGACAATGTTAGACTTTTTTCCCAATATTCTAACTGTATTTTCCTTTTCACAGCAACATACATTAAATTAGATTTGTATTTTATTTAAAAAAAACAGGTTTAAGTCCAATAACCTTTGTGGTTATAGAGATATTCCAGATTTATCGTCACTTATAACAAGAAAACCGATAAATAAAACGCGGCTTCAGTAACTAACGTTAGGAAATCATTCATAATTTCAGAGCTGAAAGAGGGCGGGGACAAAGCGACCAAGCACCAATAGAAATGCGTCTTCGTCTTCTTCTTCGTTTCTTTTTATTAGCGGTTAGCAAACGTCCTTCAGAACGCTTTAGCGCCCCCTCTGACCCGCAGCGAGAACTACACCCCTACTTTATTTACCTAAATGAATGAAATAATTTTTTATTCTTCTCCTGTCACTTTATAATTTCTAATCATACTATGAATGAAGATATAATAAACCTCATACAAGTAAAAAAAACACTTCCCTACAGTATTTAATTACAAAAATGAACTATTCACAATGAAATCAATATACAACAAATGAAAAAAAATAATAAATCTTATTTTTTCAAGACACTTCAGCTGTGTTTCCAACATTTACCACTTAAAGTTTTTTTTTGATTAACGATATTTTCCCCTTCAACCTCTTTCTTAGTTTATTCTTTAAAATTGCTCTTTCGCTGGGTCATTCTTCAATACTTACAGTATAAAATATAACCACAGTTTATTTGTCTCTTAAATAGTCACACTTCTCATCTACATTAAACACGTTATTTGACAAGGTAAGCTAGTTACTGTCCATATCTAGTGTATCCTGACATTCCCATGACTTAGTTATAGGCATATATATCTGACAATCAGGAGATAATAATAACAATAAAGTCAACTTTACCTGGTTAGGTGTGTGTTGAGTTCAAGTTCCGTCGTTTTCAGGCTCAGAATTATTCGCTTTTCCCGAATAACAACGACTGTTTGGTTCCTTCGAGCTGCAGCTGTGTTCCCGTTTCCTTTATACACACACAGAACAAATCAGCTGTTTCTGATTCGGCGCAGAACTTATCGGGAAACTCCGAAACTTCAGTTTCGTTTTCCAGATCAGCCGAAAGTGTCGTTCCATCCGCGGCCAGTAGGTGGCGCCACGTCCCATGACTTCACCGCAGCAGGCGCGTTTTATGCAGAATTAGGGCTTTTAAAGTTGAATTAATTTTAATAACGCAGGGAAACATGAGGATAAAATATCCCAGACGTGTCCAGAGTCCTGGTTGCATTTAATTTACACTCTAATTAGAAGTTTATTACTCAGTAAATATTAAATTTAACAGGTCAATATTTTTTTTTCAGCATTTTAAACTGAGGTTTAACCCTATTGAGACTATTTCTCACCGTTTATAATAATCAGATTAGCACTCACATGTTAGGAGTGTTAAAAATGTTAAGAACAGATAAAAATATGATTAATTAGTGATTGGCTATTAGCTCAATCTGAAGGCTAATTAAATGAAATAATAGTGCTTATTGATTACCTAAAGCAGGTTTGTCAAACATGTGGCCCCAGGGCCAAATGGCCCAATCTGAGAATCTCATTAGGTGAAAACTCCTCATAGATTTCTGACATATGAGGGTTTGCAAAAAGCAGCTTTATTTTGAAAGGTTACAGAGAAAAATAAATATCCTTTAAGAATAATTTATCTTTTAAACAATAGTCAAGTCCCCAATTGGAAAAAGACATTGACAAAGTGTATATTTATTTAATTATTCCTCCTCTTTTTACTGACAAATATGTAATCTCTTCATACAAAAAAAAATATACCGAAAATCCTTTATTCTTCTGTGCAAAAACTGATGTAAAAGTGTAACACCAATATGAGAAAAGCTGCCAGTTTATTTAAAGGTTAAGTCTTCAGTGACAAATGCCCTCGATACGATCATTTTACTGTAGATAATCAGGAAAAATATCAGTTTTTACTAAAGAATGAAGCAGTGTATAATATCCACTTTAACTAATTCAGAATGCTGAAGCTTTGTTATGTTCCTAAACTTTCAATTTTGTTTTTCAAATTAAAGGCTTGATCACTGGTATATAAAGTACAGAGGGAGGGGATCTCCTGGTTGTATGAACAGGAAGAATGACTAAAAACTGAAAAAACACTTCAGGCACTTGACCATTTGTTTAAAATAGATTGAAAACGTTCTGAAGCTATTTACTTTAGACCGTAAGAGCTCAGCGTAGGGAAATGAAACAACATTTGTTCTTTGCAGATTTTATTTGTTTCTCAAATACAGGAGAGTTAATGTACAGAAGGACAAAGAATTTCATCAAGAACTGTACAATATTTACACGTCTTTTTTTCCTTTTTTATGGAAAATTAGATTGTTTTCAAAATAAGTCATAGTATGCACAAACATCAAAATGATAAAAATGAAATGACTATTTCCTCTTTAAATATTACTTATTTATACTCGTTCTTCCCACATAGGAAATGGATAGTTTACTTCTTTTTCTTTGCACCTGCATGACTGATGATTGAACTGAAGCACGACGATGTTAAGTTTCAAATAGATTTTCCCCCATTTTTTTCTTCTTCTTTTTTTAACATTTTCTTTTATTTTTCTTATTTGTTATTTTACACCCACTGTATTTCATACAATATGTCTGTCTCAAAGTCTGTTCTTTTCGTATAGAGGGGGAAGACGACTTGGATATGTGGGTTACGATTGTATACTGATCCTGTGGAAAATAAAAAGGTATTTAAAACGTCGGGGCAGCAACGCAGCGCTTGTGAGAGTTTAAGTTAAAAACCTCCTCATATAAATAATAAAAATGTGTTTATATATTATCACACAGCGGACTGGTGCTGCCCCTCACATAGCACAGGATGAGAGAGAGCGTTTATCAACACATTTCATGTTTCTGTCCGTGTGGACGAGTCCATGTTCACGCTGCTCACGGCACACGACACGCAGTTTAAAAAGCATTCTCACTCTCTTCCATTCTTTTCAAAAGCCAACAGCTGATGTTAGTCTTTTTCAAAAAAATAATTTATGTAAAAACTAAGCGGTAATAGTTTCCTCTTTTGAACTATTGTCTTAATGACACACAGTTAACAAGATGTTAGTGGCTCCTCCTCCGTCGACTTGGTGTTACAGCTCGTCCTCTTTGTCCTTTTCCGCCTCACTTTTCACCGACGGTCGATTCCCTCTCGACCCCGCCGCTGACCCCTGATCTCCCACCCACCCCACACACACTTCTCCTTTTCCTCACAAAGTAAGACATCTCTTTAGTCTTTGATCAACAACAAGAAAACAACCAGACGCCAGTGTCTGAGGTCACATGAAGAAGAAGACGCCCTTGACGAGGGCCTCGAAAACTCATCCTCAGATCTCAGAGATTTGAAGAGGCTCCGGTAGGGAGGGGGGGCTGTACAGTGGGATCCATCTCTTCCTGTTTTTTTTTTTTTAATTTTTCTGCTTTATCTTTTTAATCCTCTCGTTTTAATTCCCTCCCTCTCTCCGTGGCGGACTCAGGCTTTGGTGCTGAGCGTGAGCAGCTCGATGAAGGAGCCGAAGAGCGTGTCCAGCCAGCTCTGGTTGGCCATGCACTGCTGCACCACCTCCTCTTGGCCCGGGTCCTCTGCCGCCTGCTCGATGGTGTTGGTCTGCGAAAGTGGGGCAGAAACACAGACTAGGACTCAAAAAAAAAAAAAAATCTGGGTCTTACGCTGAAACACAAGAATGTGTAGGCCGGCTCGGCCAGAGCCACTTCATGCTTCACCATAAATCTGCTGAAATGTGCGTGCTTACCTCTTTCTTGCACTGTAAGAAGGTGTGGTATTTATAGTGATGCAGGGAGTGGTACAGACTGTAGATCCGATATGACTCGCCTGACAGTTTAAGGTCCTGCAGGAAGGAAACGAGAGTGAAACTTATGACATCTAAAGATTAGAAAAATCATTAAAAAAACAGTCATTATTAACCAGAAGGAGTGAAAATGGAACAGTTTTGGAAACTTGCAGCAGGTGTTTGAACCTTTCTGTGACTGATCTATTACTCTGGTGTTTATTCATTTCATTGATGTCATGCTTTCATTGTCTATACTTTCTCTTCATCCTGTTGCACAGTGGAATGGCTTGAAGTATTTTTTGTGTGATTTAATCACACACAGCAACGGCAATGCATATTACAGTCCATAGGGGTCCTGTTATTTGGACATTTTAAATTTATGGGATATAAGATGGAAAGAATGCACAATGAAAACAGGGGACCTTTGTGGAGCATTTCTTTATCAATACATAAAAATACAGCTGAATAACAGCCTCCATGTCTCCTGACACACACACACACACACACACACACACACACCTGTGGTTTAGGCAGGGTCTTCTTGACTCTGTTGAGGGTCTTGCGATTGTAAGCTTCCCCACTGAGCCGCACCCTCACCACTCCTGGATCCAGGGGGTCTACGATGATCTGGGGGTATGCATGCAGGACCTCCTGTTGAGGACGAGGCAGGAAAAATATGGGGAAACAAGTCAGAGACTCACTTACATGCACACACAAAAAAGAAAAATATAAAAGGTTAGACTATGCTGCAAAAATGTGACGATTATTTTCTCATCAATATAACATGGGTAAACCCAGGTGTTACTAATTATATTAATTAAGGTTCCATTTATGTGCTGTGATGTCAATTTGTCTAAATTATAATGCTAATGCTAAAACATGCTAATCTATACATTGTGTAAAAGGTCCATAACATAGGAATGAGCTTAGGGTGATTTTTAATGGAGAACCACTATATTCAAACATACTCTACTGAATATAATATATAGCAGTTGATAATAAAATGAGAGAAAAGATGTTATTAGAGTCATGAAGGACAGAGAGAAGCTCGAACATTCGGGGTAGATTACCTGGTGTTGAGAGCTCATGCTGACTCTCCTCAACAACCTCCTCTTCTGTTCGCTGATGATGCTGTCAATCTTCCTCATGGGCGGGAGGTACAGCTCGTCTGGCGAGCCAATCGGGGGCAAAGAAAATTCATATTAGTCATCATCCGTGTACCTGTCAATCACTTTGAGGCCAAGAACAGTCGAAGCTACCGGTCTATCCGGGGCTTCCCTCGCGGTCACACCTTGTTTATCTAATTTTAAACCAGGATGCTCTAACAACACACCTGGCAGCATAAAGCGAGTTGGTGATGAGGTTTATTTAACCTGCCCAGACTGCATTTTAAAACATCCTATCCAAATTCCTTTATACAGTTTCAACGTTGATATTTTAAGCTGCAGAAAAACATGCTGCCAGACGAGTCAATCTGGTTATTTGTCACACAATACACACATCTGTGTCTGAGCTTCCCCACTATTTCTGTCTCCCGCACGTCTAAATTGTGAAATGTGCTGAAGCGTGTGCAGGTTCTCACCGTCCGTGTCCTCCAGGGCCTGGATCATGTCCGGGTCCAGGGCCGTGCTGACCAGCATCTCCACGTAGCTGCGGAACATCTCCCTCATGGCACGGTTGTTCACGCCACCTTTCACTGGCACTGAATGAATAAAAGCCAGAGTTGAAAAACTATTTTCTCACCATGCTATGTCATTAATAGGAAATTAGGGCCTAGCAATATGCATTCAAATAGGATAATAAACTTTTTAAAAAGCAAAATGTCATCTCACTTTCATTCTCACTCGCCGCTTCATCCGATGAGTCCGAGTCAGACGATGACGGAACTTCCTTCAGCCACTTCTTCCTCTTCTTGGGTGGTGGCTCCGCCTTAACTTTGGCCGGTTTGGACTTGGGGGGCCGCTCAGGCTTTTCCTTCTCCTTCCTCTCCACCGTTTTCCTCTCCTCCCTCGCCCTCCCTCGTTCCGCGGCCGCGGCGCCGCCACGTTTCTCCGCTTTCTCCTGTTGGGGCTGCACTCGCTTGTCCTTCTCGGGCTCCCGGTCCTTCTCCTTGGCTTTGGGCACGACGGCCGGCGCCTCCTTGACCTTCTCGCGTTGCTCCTTCGTTGTCGCTGTTCGTGTTTTCTCCCGCTGGACGGGCGGAGACACCCTCTCCTCCTTCTCCGTCGCTTTCGTAGGCGCCTGCGTGGCAGGAGGAGACGCCATCCTGGGGAGGGACTGGCGCCTGTGGCACGAGAAGAAATTTTATCAGAGATGAACATGACTAAGTTAAATTAGAAAGAAAAAAACCCTTATAAAACAGAACAGGACTTTAATAAATAAAAATGAAGGGTGCAGGTACCCAATCTGTTTAGTTTTGGTTAAGGTCAGATTAAGGATATTTGTGTATGTGCAGAATGTCATGTGGATTTCGTATAAATCAAGCACTGGTAAGGAATCTGATTCCAAACACTAATCCCAGGCCTGGAGTTCCTTTATCCATGCACGGTGTGACCTCCAGAGTTCTACACATCAACGGTATTTTCTCAGGTGACCGGGCCTGGTACCTGAGAGCAGGTGTGGCTCTGCGCCAGGGTCTCCGAGAGCAGACCCTGACATAATCCTTCTTGTTGACGTTCTCCAAAAACTTGACATAGATCCGCTGGTATCGCCTCTTGGCATCTCCGAAGTAGCCGAGATACTGAGGGAGAAGCAGAATAAATAGATAGTTCGATACTGTTCATTTTTAATGATGAAGTGTGCGTAAGAATTTATCTACATATATTACAGTATATTTGTGACAAGCTGTGCTGTGAATGGAGCACAAATCAATACGAGTGTTTTCCGTTGTGGTCGGATCACCGGTGGTTTGAGGCGAACTCACGTTGCTCGTAGCGCAGAACTGTCTCTGCCCGTCTTTGATCTCGGGGCTGAACTTCTGCAGCAGGGCTTTCTGAACCCTCCAGATGGGCGGGGGCTCGCGGCCCGTCTGCAGCGCCAGCTGTGCACACACCACACATACACACACAGGTGAATATGGACAACGCCTGTACCTTAGCAGCTAATGATGGTTTCAGATCTCGGCACATTTTATTTTACTTCTTAGAGATGTACATCTTGATACTATAGCAAAGTGCATGATCATTTTTACCCATGTATGTTAATGCAATTCAGTATTTATCCAACACGAGTAGACTTTTTTATGTTTTATTTTTACCTTCAGAGTTCGAATGTCCTCCACCCGCACCACAAACTCGTCCCTCTCTCTGAAGATGCCCTCCCCGCCACTCTCGCTCTCATCCTCCTCGCTCTCCCCGACGATGGCGGCGTCTTCCTGCTTCTGAGCCAGGTGCAGGGAGGTGATCTTGGGGGGCGGGGGCTCTTCGGGGGAGGCGGGGGACTCCGGTGAGGGCATGGGAGACTCCTTCTGAGTTGATGAGGGGGGAGGAGGAGACGTCGAAGGAGGGGGGGAGGTCGCCTGAGGAACAGGAGCAGGAGGTGGAGGAGGCGGGGGAGGAAGGGGAGGACTGGCGGGTGGAGGGAGGGATTCTGACGGGGGAGGTGAAGGAGTCGGGGACGTGGGGGCGACGGGGCTGGAAGGCTGGGAGTTCTCCAGTTGTTCCTCTGGCTGAGGCAGGGGAGAGGGGAGCGAGAGGGGTGGGAGGGGGGAATGAGAGGGGGAGGAGGAGGAGGAGGCGGGGGACGGAGGAGCGGAGGGAGGCTCGGGAGTCGCCGGCTCCAGGGGAATCTCCGGGAGGGACACTTGAAAGAAAAAAAAAAAAAGATTAAGATTCGGGTCAATTTTACAGATCAATGTACTGCTATATTATTACAGCCACAAGAATTTAAAGTAATTATTTAGACATAATGCGACATTGTGTTGGACTAAAAATACAGCGACAGCTCGGCTCGAGTGGAAAAAATATAAATTTTCTCCGGCTGAGCTGCAGAAAATCAATGAGACGCGTGATAAATAAAAAAAAAGCAGGCCTTACTCTCCAGCTTGGGAGCGCCCAGAGTTTCTAGCTGTGGCTCCCGCTCCTCCGTCACATCGCTCTCCACGTCCTCTCCCGCACTCCTCTCCTCCTCTTCCTCTTCCTCTTCGTTCTCCTCCTCCTCCTCTTCCTCCTCCTTGTTCTCATCCATGACGCCGTCCTCCGGCTGCAACACGTCGGGCTCGTTGGACTGGGGCTGGGCGTGGGGCGTGTGCATGGCGGGCTGCGGGCTCAGTGTGGGCGGCTGCAGCGGCGGCGTCAGGGGGGACGGCGAGGGCTGGGGTTGGGGTAGGGGCGGGGTCAGCGGCGGCTGGATGGTCGTGGTCAGCTGCGGAGTGTCGTAGAGGGCGGAGATGGCCGAGGAGATGCTCTTCTGCAGGTCCTGGTTCTTCCCCACCGAGTCCTCCTCGTCGGAGGAGAAGGACGGCAGCGTCTCCAGGTTCCTCTTCAGCTCGTCCTCCAGGCGCTTGGGGCTGGGACAGTTGCCCAGAGCCAGGACGCCATTGCCCTCACCGTCACCGAACGGGGGCGGCTGGGGCGGAGGGGGATGGGCGGGTGACAGTGGGCGCAGACCGCCGGATTTACAGGGAGAGGTCTCGCCGTTGTCGTGTTCCATCCCCGGGGACATGTCCAGGCCAGGGGGTCTCTTCCCTGTCTTCAGGAAGTCCAGGAATGAGGCGACGAAGCCAGCCTTGGACTCAGAGTCCTTCTCATCACCCTAGAAGAACCAGAAGAGAGGGAATTCAACTCAGCTCAAACACCACAACTAAAGTAGTGAACTCTATGACATCCTCGGCTCTTACCCTCTCCTCCAGCCCCTCTTCGTCCACTCCATCGCTCATCATCTGGCTCTTGTGTTTGTTCTTGTCCTGACTCCTGTTGCTCTCGGTGCTGCAGGGAGGCCCAGGACTTAGACCGAGCGAGGGCGCCGAACCCACCGAGCCGTCAGACAGAGCGGGGTCCGTGCCGGACAAGGAGTCCGTCCTCAACAAGGCGTCGGAGGAGGACAGGGTACCGATCGGTAACTTAATCTAAAAAGATAAAGAAAAGAACAAGATTCAAAGATTTCTAATTGTACAGACACTAGAATATCAGCAGAAAAAGAAAGATTTTCAGGTACAGTACAAGTCATTAATGTGGATTCACTTTCTCAATCAAAGGAATAAAAGGCTTAACCACATCGTCAATTTTAGTTAGGTTATTTAGGCATTCACACTGATTTGGATTGCTTGTGTGTTTTCATGAGGCCACTGACCTTCAGAGGCGGGATGGGCTCGTGCTGCTGCTGCTGGGGCTGGTGTTGAAGCTGCTGTGGCGGCTGCTGATGGAGCTGGTGATGCTGCATCTGCTCCTGCTCCTTCCCGCTCATCTCTATGTACATGTCCTCCCTCCGGCCTCCCCGACCCCGGCTTCCGCGGCCCCTGCCCCTGCCTCGACCCTCCACGCTGAACCCTGAGCCTCCGATCGCTGATCCACCCATTTCCCCCATCATCCCCCGCGGGGTGTAGGGTTCTGGCATGGGACGGATGCGGGGCCGGCCCCTGGGCCTCGGGGGTCCTTCTCTCTTGGGCCTAGTGGGCTTTCGGCCCCTCTTCTTGGGGCCGTCCTGAGGCAGAAGAGAGTGTGAACCCATAGAGGAGTAGCCAGACGAGTGGTAGAAGTCAATGTCGCCCATCAGAGGGCTGAGAGAGCCACTTCCTCCTCCTCCCTTCCTGCAGCTGGACACCAAGTCCGGCAAGAGGTCTGGGAGCCTCCGGCTGTTCAACCGGATGTCGGCCGGCTGATCGGCTTTATCTTCGTCGTCTTCAAACTCGTATTCTTGAGCATAGCTTTTCTTAGGCAGTGTGTTGGGGTCCCGGCGCTCCTTCAGCAGGTGGAAGGAACTGGACTTGAGGAGCTTCTTGGGACGAGATGAGCAGAAAATGGGAGACTGTAGCCCCCCAGATCCAGCCCCAGTGCTGCTTCCTCCAGGCCCGGAGGTCATTTTAGCTCCGGAGTTATTAGGGCCGGCGTTGTTGGAGCCCATTCCCATGGCCGGGGCCTGGGACTGGATCAGTCCAAGCTGTTCGGTGTTGACGGTGGACGGCAGCTCGTGGGTTTTGAGGGAGTCCAGATCCAGAGTCATGGTGTTGTTGTTGGGTTCCTCGAGGCCGTGGCAGTACTGCTCATAACCCTGATCTCCGCCGTGGTGACCCATCATGTCGTAGCCGGCACCGCCACTCGCCCCTGCGCCCGGGCCGCTCTGTCCGGCCTTCATGGAGCCCAACCCCTCCTGCCCGGCATGGCTTTCATTCATCTCCTCCTGACCTGGTCCCCCGCCGCCGGAGCAGCTTGACTTGTAGTCGTCAGCACAGAACATGTCTTCCATTCCCGGGAAAAAGGAGCGGTCCTCGTCCTGGAGGAGGGAGTCGGGGAAGCAGATGGATGTCAGCGGCACGAAGCGGTTGCTCTGCTGACTCTGGTCTGCCTTCTCCCCCGGGCTGACGGTGTCGAATTGGTGCTGCTCGGAGCGCTGCTGGTCCAACTGGCTCTGCTGGGGGGTGAGCTGGGACGAGAGCGGCTGCTGCTGGGGGTCTGGCTGGTTCTGGGAGTGGGCCGAGGCGGAGGGCGGGGGTATGTGGTGGGGGTGCGTGGTCTGCTGCTGGGAGTGGGCCTGGCTGTGGGGGTGGTGGGGGTGGGTCTGTTGGTGCTGCTGCTGCTGCTGCTGGGAGTGGTGCTGTGACAGGTGGTGCAGGTGGGAGGGCGCGGACAGGCCGATGTCCGGCTCCGACAGAAAGGAGTGGAGCTCAGAGGCGGAGTGCTGCTGGGGGTGGTGGCTCTGCTGCTGCTGGTGGTGCGACGGGTGCTGCCTCTGCTGCTGCTGCTGCTCCTGTTGTTGCTGCTGCTGACGGAGGCGCTCTGTGCCGGCGCCGCTCCTCCCCCCGCCGCCGCCACCACCACCCCCTCGTCGGTCCTCGTCCGCACCGGAGGTCTGTGAAAGGGAGCGTTCCAGCATGTCCAGAGAAGACACCACCGAGCTCTGTTTGACCTGGCTCTGCTCGTGCTGATGCGCCGGTGGCCCGTGGTTGTAATGGGCCGCTGCCACCTCCAACGCCTGAGACTGGAGCTGGAGCTGGAGTTGGGTGGTCTGGGACTGGGACTGGGCCTGGTGCTTGGTGGAGCCGAGTCGCCCGCCGGCACTTTCCATCACGGCTTGCTGCTGGCCGATGGAGTGCTGCTGCTGTTGGGGATGGGAGTCCATTTTATGGTGCTGCTGATGTGGCGTGTGAGAGTCGATCTTATGGCGCTGCTGATGCTGGGGGTGCGAGTCCATTTTCGGGTGCTGCTGATGTGGCTGGTGCTGCCGATGGGAGTCCATCTTGTGGTGCTGCTGTTGGTGGGAGTCCATTTTGTGGTGCTGCTGTTGGTGGGAGTCCATCTTGTGGTGCTGCTGATGGGGCTCCAGCTTGTTGTGGGTGGTGTGGGACAGCACCGACTGCAGCAGGTGTGGCGGCTGGCGGGACTGGTCGGTGGGGGAGTCCATGAGGGAGCTGGCGGCTTGGGACTGGGAGTGCTGCTGCTGGACTTCGGGTGTTTTCCGAGCATAGGGGTTCTCCGTGGGCTCCTGTGGCTTCTTCTGGAGTTCCATCTGGGTGCGGGAGGATATCTGCGAGTGCGAGGACACGTGCTGACTGTGCGACGAGTGTTGCGGAGCGAGGGAGTGTTGCGTGTATGGGTCGCCCCGCCCATAGTGAACTACGGATCCTAAGTTGTCGTGGTGATGGAGGTGGGAGCGCACTTGTTCGGCGCTGCCCGGGCCCCCGCTGCTCCTGCTGCTCCCGACAGACCTCTCGTTTCTCTGCTGCTGATGGTGTTGTTGATGCTGCTGCTGCTGCTTCTTCAGTGACATCTCCAGCTGGTTCTCCAGCCCTGAGATGGACCCCCCGGACCCTGCATTACCTACACCAGCAGAGGATGTGACGCTGTGGGTGCGTATGACGCTCTGAGGGTGGTACCTTTCCTCTGAGGACTTTCCCATATCGTAGCTCAGCCCTTTGCCCGCATCGGTAGTTGGTGGCCCCGACTGGGGCTGAGGCTGTGTCTGTTGGGACGTCTGTTGTGACTGTTGTGGATGGTGATGTCCACCCTGAGGAGCTGGACTGGCTTGGGCTTGCAGCAGATGCTGGATCAGGAACTCGTCCTCGTCGTCCACTTCTTCCTGGGATCTCTGAGAGCCCACTCCCAGCATGGAAGCATCTGCCTTTGTTTTGGAGGAGGTGGAATGGTAGGCCTGAGGTTGGGAGCTGGGGCCCCTGGTGTCAGGGTAGCCCTGGGGGGAGGAGAGGAAGGTGGGGGAGAGAACTGAGGAAATGTATTTATTAGATCCAGCACCTCCCGGAGACTGTGTGGGGCAGGTGGGCACGGGGGAGTGCAACCCAGGACGGATTATGCCCGAGTTGCCTGAAGGGGAAGGGCTAGAGTCCGGAATATGATAAGACCCTCCCCCGCTGCCTCCTCCACCTCTCTCATTGGTCATACTATTCCCTGCTCCTCCTCCTGACCCGGAGTTTCCACTTCCCGTACCACTGCTGCTTCCTCCACCCGACGCCGCACTACCTGATGAACCGCTTGACCTCAGAAGGGCAGGGGAATGGCCAGGGGCTCCGTAACCTAACGACGGACTTCCAGCTCCACCCAGAGAGGATGGGAGTGATCCATAAGCAGAGTCAGCGCCGTATATATCAGTGGAGTACGACTGACTTCTCCCTCCTAGACTCCCATAGCCTTTCCCACCAGTACCTGAACTCAGGTCCTGGGCTTGTGGGGAGCTGAAGCCTCCATAGGACTGAGCCAGGTGGGATGGGGGTGGCTGATTGGGAGAATACGACTGGGTCTGCTGCTGGGGTGGGGTCTGACCAGTAAGAGCAGAGGTGGGGGTTTTCACCGGGGGCACAGGAGAACCGTAGCCTGAGAGGCAGGATTTGGGGAGGGACTGGGGAGCTGAGGTGGAAGTGGGAGGGGGCTGTTGCTGCTGAGGGGTAGGGGGTGGGGGGGCCGGCTGGGGGGGTGGTTGTTGCCTTGAAGGGGCCGCACTGGCGCTGGAGGTGGGGATAGAGTTGGAGGGATGTGCCCCAGAGGTGGCAGAAGAAGAGGAGGAAGAGGAGGAGGTAGAGGAAGCTGAGGGAGGCGTGTGGGGAGTTCTGGAGGATGACGCAGAACTGGCTGAAGAGTAGCCACTGCTGGAGCTGCTTTTGGTTCCTTTCCCGGCTGTGGACGAGGAGGAGGAGGACGACGAGGAATACGGGGGCTGAATTATTGGCCGGTATTGCTCGGTGCGAGAGGTGGCCTTGTGGTCGGACGAAGGGCTCTGGTCACCAAGCGGGCTGCAGGACAGGCCGGCGTGTCTGTGGTGGGTGGCTATCTGTTGGTACCCCGCCCCCCCGCAGCTGAGGTAGTGCTGGAGGGAGTGGGCGGCGGAGGACGAGAGCTGCGACTGGGTGGGCGTGGGCCGCTGGTAGTGCTTGATGACGCTGTCCTGCCGGGGAACGGCCCTCTCCTGAGCAGAGTTGGACTGGGACTGGGACTGGGGCTGGGGCTGGGCCGAAGAGAAGACAGACGCGTTGTACAGCTGGGAGGACTGGTCCTGGAGCTGCGACGACAGCAGGTTGAACTGGTGGCTCTGCAGATGCCTGGCAGAGGGCGCCTGGGCTGACGTGGCGCCCGTGGGGTCCTGGCTGCCCCTGTAGGCAGCCGCGGCGGCACCCTGGGAGGACAGGAGTCTGTCAAAACCCAAGCTCGACTGGGAAGGAGCCTTGATGTGTAGCAGGGGGTCGTGTGGGGAGAGCAGGCCATTGGATGTGGGGCTAAATGTGGGTGTGTCCTGGAGGGAAAGGGAGGCGGCGGGGAAAGAACGGCTAGAGAAGGATGCTGGGTGCTGATAGGCCGAGAGAGCTGAGGAGGAGGGGAAGGAGCCGGAACCAGGAAGGGCTCCAGAGATGAATAGTTCTGGAGGAGCAGGTGTGTGCATTGCTGTCAAAAAAAGGAGAAAAACAGCAAATTTATTATCCAATCAGTTTATTAAAAAAATAAAAGAAAAACACTCATTTACCATCAGCCGCTTCTAGTTTTTCCACATTAGAGGATAAGACCACCAACATTCAATGTAATCAATATATTTTATATGAAAATGCTCAGATTATTGCCAGCTGAACGACAATGCGGCTGAACAGTGGGAAGTTGTCATGTTGACAGTGCAGCCTGTTTGAATGTCAACACATGAGGGAAGATCTAACACAGCCCCACCTGTCTGCCAGGATGGCGTGCGGAACTGCGAGAGGAGGGAGGAGGCTGAGGGTGGAGGCTGGGGGCCCCGGGACTCCAGGGCTGAGATCAGATTCATGACAGAGGCGTCGGGGGCAGAAGGGCTTGCGTGGTGCAGGCCAGTGTCGAAGAGCCCCGACAAACCTTTAGGGAGGTAAGACAAAACCATAAAAATTGATTAATTGATCAAGAATGCAAATAGTAATAGCTACACAGATGCAGATGGGAGCCCGGGATAGATACCCGGGAAAATAATAGATTTCCCAAAACCCAGATTTAATCTCAAATATAAAAGTTGATTTGCAGAGGCTGCCGTCACAGATAGTGAGAAATGTAATCATGATGTCAGTGAGCGACCCTGTAAGTAAATCAACCCCTAAAGACATTAGCGAAACTGCGAGAATGAATGCTGTGATTACAGGCCTTTTCCTCTGAAATCAGCTGTTAACATCTTGAGCTTCAAACCAAATTGGGCTATGCTGTGCACATTTTTTCGGTGGCAATTCTCTACAAGGGCCCCGCACGGACAGACATAATAATTCATTGCCGGGGCCCCTTATGGTGGTGACATGGAAGGTATGATATTTATCTCACCCAAACTCCGTCCAGCTGCTCCCCAAGCTCCGCCTTGGCCAGAGCTCCCTGGGTGGTGATTGGTGGCATAGCCCTGCAGAGGGTGTGGGGTGGCGTAGGCTTGTCGGTGGAGGAGCTCAGACTCAGGGTGGGATGATCTGGAACTCCCATATACAAGACTGGGGAGGAAAGGGGGAAGTGGGGAGGATTGTGAAGTGTCATTAATTTCAGAGTACATTTACATAAACCTCCTCTGTCCCTTAAATGTTACCCCTGAGAAAAAAAAACAGGCTAGGTTTGGAACTCTGTTAATAATAGGCTATATTTCAAGTAATTTAATTGTGCTATAATTAAAAATCTAAAGTCAACTCAAAGCTGTTCATCAGCTTAGTTTTCATTTATAACCGAAAGCAACTCAACAGTTGCATGTATGCCTGTATAAATGCAAAATTATTATGCCTATTTCATGTTTGGAGGTGGAAGGAAAATATATCCTATAATAAATATAAGAAAACATTGATATAATTACACACTTCCAAATTATAACAAATTTGTACAACCAGCAATTAAAGTGATCATGTCACAATAATGGCACATCTAATTTCCATTTTATTATAATGCATCCACAAAACCAAACCAAACCACTGAACAATTATAAATTTTACAAACTAAATCAGCTTCTTATTCAAGGTTACAGACGAGCCAATTGCAGAACTTTGCTTTACAATAGACAGCTGAAATGCGTGGCTGGCTGGCTAGATAACATGCTAGCATTTCGTGCTGCTGGTAGCACCACCTAGCAGCGATGCACAGCAGTGGCTAAAAAAGGTAGAAATGCAGAGACTAGGCCCAAAGTGCCAGGTCGGTATTTTATGTGTAAATAAACCACAGGGGGGGCGATGTGCACATTAAAGACCAGTGGAAAACACACACGTACACATCTCGATTAACAGCACAGATTAATTCATCTGCTAGCATTGATTAGGTTGATGTAGCTAACAGCTGGATGGTGCAAGTCGACGCGAATGCAAATGCTAAGCTGCATGCAAGCAGCAGCAGCAAGAAGCAGCGACCAGGTTTGTTTAGCCAAATATCATATTGCATAGCGACGTAGTGCTTTCCGAGCATAGCCAGAAAACTCTACATTTGGGTCTAAATATCTCAAACGTGTGCAATCAAAATAAAATGTTTTGCGTGCACGGGCCTCAGCAGATGCATTACAACGCTAGCATGTCGGCTAACGTGAAGCTACAACACAGCTATCTTGCACAGACCAGGGAAATTTTCATCTTCACCATCATCATCATCGTCGCCCCTGCATTTTTTTCCTTTTTACAATTGTATTTATTTTTAATCAAGAAGCATTATGCAAGTTATATGCAGTGTGTTTTCGGGGGAATGGCAACATTTCATTATGCAAATGACCATAAACCACCCGAAACCCACCACCAATTATCCAGAAAATGCATCAGGAAACTTGATTTTGTGTGTCATCTAACCCCACTTTCCGAGGTCAGAATTTACAGTGTGTAATTAATGTCTGATGCTGAAAAATGCATCCTCTGTATCAGTGCTTCTCCTTGTTGATATCTGTCAGGGGGGCTGCTGTGCTGTTGAGGGGGTTTGCTGCGTCTGCACTCCTCGCAGATCCCATCAATCCTACAAAATGTATATCAGAGGTCTGTGTCCAGGCCTGCATGCATGCACGCACACGCACGCGCGCACACAGGGAACAATAATTCCTATGGATGCTCCAGACATACCCCTACCTCCACCCCGCCAGGTCTAACTAAAAAAAACCTACGTCTGTCAATCACATTCATTTCATATCCCCAACCTTTTCCTTTCTCTACCCCGCCCACCCCCACGACACACGCACTATGCTCGATTCCTGTTTATAATATTATTACTATGCAACTGTTTGGATGACAATGCACTCCACATAATGGGCAAGGCATGCACACTATGTATGCAGCTAATGGCGACAATTTGTTTACATGGGGTCACACACACACCGTGCTCTGCAAAAGTACCGAGGGATGCATGCACATTGTCCGAATCCCCCCCCCCTCTAAAAAAATGCATGTACCTTGCTTTTGCCGATCTCTCGTAACTCCATCCTGCTCCAGCGCCCAAATCGCCAAATCCTGTTCCCGGGTAATTTCTATCCATTTATGTGGCGTGTACAGTGTGTGCGAAAAGGATGGAGACGAAAGCAACAATAAAAGTCGCAGAAGCAGATTCACGGAGAGAGAGAGAGTGAGGGGGGGGGAAGAGAGAAAGAGAGAAAAAATCCAGTCTTTCCCGGTTGCTCGGTTTCAGGCTATTTTCCCCGGTTTCATAAGCAAGTCCTCAGGAGTGGAAAACAGCATATTGAAAGAGAAATGGAGGGGAGGAGGAGGAGAAAGCTGGATGAAAAAAAGAGGGGGGTCTACGGGGTTATAATCCACAGCCAGTCTTTCTCCTTTTCCTTCGCCGTTCACGTTTATCATTTCCACGAACGCGGACGCGCTCCGAAACCGGTGTCGGTCATGGTGAAGACGCCGCGGGGTTCGGCCGGCGATGATGGGGCGAAACGCTGATAAACATTTGATTTGAATGCGTCCTTTTTTTTCCTCCGTCTCTCCTCCCCTTTCTTCAGGCTAGTCGCTGCTACGCTGTGCTAGTAGCGCTAGAAAAAAAAGATTGCGTTCGACGGGCCACGTTGGCCGCGATTATTCCCCATAGACGGAGCCGGGGGAAAAAAAGAAATCCCCCCGATTTAAAAAAAAATCTTTTTTTTCCTTCTCTTGCTTTCTCTTTACATGCAAATGGTTCCCACCACCTCCACCGCCACCCCCTCCGGAGCAGCAGGAGCTAGCAGCAGATGCTAGCTGTCAGCGACGACGCATCAAAATAAAACAGGGCTGCCTTTATTTCCACAAATGCTAAGTTAGCTCCCCCCGTTTTTTCTGCTTGTCTCCCGACCGCTCAAAAGGAGAGAGGTGGGGTAAAAATAATATTAATAATATTTTTTAAAAAAGTGACGGCTGGTTTTTGGTTCAAGTCGGAGCTAACGCGACCACAGAGCACGAGAGAGAGAGAAAAGAAAACTAAAAATGAACGAGGAAGTATAAAGAAAGCAGGCCGCGTTTTAATATTTTTTACTCATTTTCCTCCGGAGACGCCATTTTTGAAGGCAGGCAGCTGTACGTCCTCCCTCCCTCTCCCTCTCTCTCTCTTCCCCCTCTCTCTCTCTCTCTCTCGCCGCTTAGACCGCCGCTGTGTCTGCGGTGACCTCCATTCACCTACCAACCTGACTTACATGCTTTTCCACAATTTTTTTTAAATCTCATTATCAGGCAAATTTAGCATTTTTTTACCCTTCATTTATACAACAAGAAACAATAAGTCATCTGTTTGTGCACAAACTAATGTGTGAGACACAGATTTCCAGTAAGAACCACATTCATGCACGTGTGCCTTCAGCAAACACTTTGCACATTCATATCCGAATGTGAGGCCTGTTTGAGAGGATATGATCAAATGCTTTGTTTATTAAATAAAATAGTTTCCCTATTGACAGTGATGTGGTGTTTTCTTTTCCCACATATGTGCCAAATTCTTTAAATATATATACCAAGAGCTTCTTTCAAAGTGAACATTGCTAATTTTATTATTCGGACAACCTGTCTGCCAGACCACACCACATGCATTGGATTTGTACACCAGCAGATGGCACACTGGATTTTATGTTTATTATAAAGGAGGAGAGGGAGGGAGAAATAGATGCTTTGCTCTTGGACATACAGAATTTCATGTTTGGTGATTGACATTTGGTGTAATAAATATATTTCTGAGTAACTGAGGCAACATATCATCATATAATTATGTGAAATTACACAAAGCACCCAGGAAAATTGGGTATTTGAAAAATAGGTCATTAAAAAAATGTGAACAAACGGACATTTCAACTAGTTAAATGTACATAAATATGTAATGTATATGTACATGTCATTTTTTTGCTTACAGGAAATCATGTAGCACACTAGAATTTATTCAGAAATTCAGCATTGTGTGGGTTGTTTGAACATTTGTTGCCCTCTCCTGGTCAAATATTGTAACTAGAATACATAAAAAATCAGAAATGACTACAACATTTTATCAATTTAAAATACGTTTAGACATTATGTCAGTATCTTGTCTCAACTGCATGTAACATTTATGTAATAGACCTTTTTAAGCCCATCCATATCGACATGAAATAGTAGGCAAACACAGGTGTTACCAGTGATACTAATTAATGATCTGTTCCATTTTGTATCACAGCCAACATGAACAATAGCAGCATCCCAACCTGAATGGAATAGAGGCCTAATTAGTATCATTGGTATAACACCTGAGTCTACCTACGATTTCATGTCAAATATGCAGTGAAAAGCATTTATTATTGCATGGTTTGAAAAAAAAACATAATTATTGTGTTCTGCAAATTATGTGAATGTTAAATGTTAAATCTCAAATCACTTTTGATGGATAGCTTTGTATTTAGTAAAAAAAAATACTTACTTGCATGCAAATTAAAAAACTCACTGTCTAACCTCCAAATGTTCAGTTCAACAGCATGTCAGTGTATAACTGGACAGTCGAGTCAGGATGAGTTGGATGTTCAAAATAAGAAACAAATGTGTGTTTCCGTAGGGATTAACCTTTAATGCTGCCCACACCAATGCAACAGCTCAACCTCTTAAGCCAACAAAACACTCTTACAACAAAATCATGCTCTCCGGTCTCTTTTCAGGAAAAAGGCTTTCTGCCAGCTCCCCTGTAGTGGGTATTTTAGATGCATTATGAGGCCTTTGTAATGCATAATGTTTGACTCAAAAGGTCAGCTATCTGCATACTCATTAGAAAGACAATAAAACAAAAGACAGGAATTAAAGAAATTAAGGAATCCCTAAACTATCTGGATGGATGTACATGTTGTGGCAGAGGAAAAGAGAACTGTGAGACAGAAGTCACTCAGGCATATTTCAACAAATACTAAAGACTAGTACTTGGAAATCAAACTGGGTTCCTCTCGAGTAATCTCTTGCATAACATTTCATCCCTCCCCTACCGTCTTTCCCTCCATCTCTGTAACCAATCTGTAATCACACTTGACTTGCAGTCCTCGCAGCAGCAGACCTCCATAAAAAACCCCAGCTCTTCTGTCAAAATGCCAGACTCCAACGAAGCAGTGCCTGCACCATGCCAGGTGATCAAAGATGACGTTGACAAATGGTGAGTTTTGACGAGAGCAATGTGAAATTATGGATGTCGAAAATCCAAATATTCATGTACTTGTGTTATTAGATCTGCTCCGGCCAGTGTGACAGTCTCTGGTGAATGTTCGTGCCTGTACTGAGTGTCTTATAACATTATGCCCTCGAGGAACATCCATTAACTATGTTTGGGTTTGTGCTAAATACCCTTCCCTTTCCATTACATCATTTTGGCCACCCTCAGTCATCACTAATTGAATTATATGCATCAAATCTTCATATTAATTTGTCATCTGAGCTAAACTTGTGGGGAGATCATTAACTCTAATTGGCATTCATAGAGAATATACACAACATTCAGTAAATCCTCTCCCCTGTACACTTACTATGACATTCACAGAGACCTCTTACAGTAAAATACACGTCTGTGAGAAGCATTAATAGACCCAGGGTTTAAAATAGACACCAACATGTATGACTTACAGCAGAGGACCAGCACATTCCAGGCTGTAGGTTCATGTTACGAGTAACCAAGACGCGACACACTGTTGGTGGAAGCCCACGTGCTGCAGTGATTAGTGATAGTGGAGTCGTGGTGCAGATTACTCACTCATGGTCTCCTACAAAACGAAACACAGATAAGAGCAGCTGTGGATTCTCGAGTTAGGATACATTATTATCGGGCTACGCCGTAATAATCCCTGATGCACATGTAGACTTAATATAGCGATATTCCTCTGTGAAGATGTGAAATCCTGTTATGTTCTGTGGTGGGTGACCCACCCCCGTCTGTAGAAATGTTATGAATCTGAATCTGCAGATTTAAAAGTTGTTTTTTGTGTTTCAGTGTCAGCGAGAAGGGAGCAGAGAAATGTAAAGATCTGATAGACGCCTTCCAGGCCTGTATAAAGACCCTGTCTGAAGGATCATGACACACAAGGAAATATGTCTCAGTAAAATGTAAGTTCACATAAATAGAGATCATCAAGTTTAACTTTCAATAAAGAGTGTAAAAAAACACTCTCTGCAGACAGAGTATCAGAGCAAGTTCTTAAATATACAAGTTAGATAAGCAAGATGCTTATCAGCTATGTAGGAATTTTATCAGATGTTGGTGGTCACAAAGTGCTTTACAAGGAAAAATGAAAAGCAAATAGATGAGGAATAAGATAAAATTAACAACAAAAACTACTAACAGATAATTATGGATGCATCACTCAATGAGTTCTTGAGAACTGAGAAAAGTTTTTTATCTTTTTGTGCCAAAGTTGTAAAGCAATAACTCATGAGATTAAAATAATTTTATCAAATCACATACATTCTGTTCTCTATAATCTAATAGTATAAATCATTTCTGAGTAGTATTGTGTATGTATTTTCATGAATTGAGTTGAATCACACATTATTTGTCAGAACTTTCACCATAATTCTCTTTTTTTTCTCTCTCTTTTTTAAAAATCATAGTTTCAATGATCCCAATCCCCCGCCTTCCCAGTCTTCCCTTCCTCGCTTATTGCACTGGACTGAACAACCTGACAGGCTGGAGGAGGGCTGATGACATTGATATCGTTCACTTCTGTCAATGTGAATCATTTGTCTGTAAATGTTGTAATTCTACTATGTATTGAATTTCAATGCACTGTGCCATTTTCTATGCATACAAATACACATATTTTGCAACAAATATTAAGCCTGTCGATTTATTATACACAGTTTTTAGATTTTTGTTGATAATTGACATTTGTTGTTCATATTTATATTTACTGGCTGCTGTAGTATTTTTACTGGCCGAGCTTACAGACTTTTACACTGAGCAGCTACTCTTAATGGAATTAAGAAGACTGTGTTAATCTTTGCTTAATCCTCACATTAGTACCTACACTGAGCAGTGTCATGTCACTTTTCCTGTCTGAGCTCTGGGAGTGGGGATTGTGGGAATGTCTAGAGATTAGACTGGAGGAAGGACTCGGAAGAGATGGTTTTCCCTGGCAAGCTCCTCCAATATCTGCTTGAATATTTAAAAAGAACTAAATTAAAGTGAATTATGAAAATAAAGTATATATTTTCTGATTTATGGAGAAGGCTAAATTTATTCTGCCCTAATACCTTACAACTGCAGACCGATCTGTCCTACTTTACCTCCCTCAGTCGTGCTCGTTGGTTTCCCTTGTTGCTTCCATTCTTTTATTCCAAATCCTGCTGGTGAAAAAAAAATCAAACAGAAAGAACGACTTTAAATTATATCTAAATAAGTCTAGACTTATTTGATGTGGTCAGCTTCTGCAGATCAACTTTATCCATATTCTTCAGCAAGATGTGACATATGATTCTGATCTCAAAAGGCCATTTCTGTACCATCAGAACAAATCAGGATGTAGTAGGGTGAGTATCTTTCCTGTTCTATTTCTGCTCCATGGCTGGAGACAAATCCTTCTGGCTGCATGCAAATCAACCAGCTAGGCACAGATGAAGATGGGCTTTGGGGAATTACCCGCCCACACACATCATTTCAAATTGAGATTTTAGAGATTTTTCACTTTCCAGATGATACATTAAAATGTCCTACTTATTTATTTTTTGTTTTTTTTAATCTGGCATCTTTGTGTGGTTTATCGCCACTCAACACTTTCCAGTTTCCTCTCTAAATATGGGGGTGTGATGGGTCACCTTTCTTTAGGGAAATAAAAATATTCTCGCTCAGTGCTTCTGTAGAGGCTTTGTATTGCTTTATTGCATTATCGCATATTGCAGGTCTGACTGATGTTTTTTTCACACATTTTTTATAATCATTATTATTAAACAGACCAAAAGTGTCACTAACGCGTCATATGAATTTGATAGTTCATTTAAAAATACAGATATGTAATGCCATTACGCAAAACTGAAAACCGATTTATGGAGAAGACGCTACGATATAATATGTGTTCAAGTAAACTAATAATTAACAGCATTTGTCATTGTAGGAACAGCACGGGTGTTAACGTTGATGATGTCTCCAGTGGAAGACGTGACAGTGAGTCAGCATGAACAATATCATGACCCTGAAACTGAAGCAGAAATAAGCCGTGATTCATTTGATAATTTACACTGTCCTTTTAGTATTTTATACTTCTGTGGCACTACATTTCACAGGAAAAGATGTGAGAAAATGTAATAGTAGTACTCTAAAAAAAATATGATCAATGATAAAAACTAAAAGTACTCGTGAGTATTCACAAAATGGCCATTTCAGAGTATTACAGCTATCATTTATTTTATTATTGCATCATACTTTTTTTTAAATATTATAATATGTTCGACACACCTTTATATCAATATTCAATCAATATTTAGACAATTAGATTTATGATCAATAATGACTAATAAGGTGAATATAATGATGAAGTGGGAAAGCCAAGAACAGTCAAAACATATACAATTTTTAAATGATATATATACTGATTATTGTTTCTATTCCATTATTTCTTAGTTTAAGTATTTTGCAGCCCTGCTAGTTCAGTTATTGTAGCCTAAACAGTCGTGGGTAGGATCAGAAAATTACATCACTTTGATGTAATTTTGCCTTTAAAACCAGGAAAAGACAAGACTTATGCCACATCCCAATATCTATAGTCTGATATTGCCCAGCCTACTGCATTAACAGGCAAGTGGTATTTAAATGCTGCAGCTGGTTGAGGGGGAGTTCACTTAGTAGAATAATCACCAATAATGAATAATATTATAGAAGGTGATTGTGGTGTGTAGCTATTAATGTATTATTATTGTAAAAGACATATGGGACAGCTCTTCAATCCTCTCCAAAAAGTGAAGATGTGAGGAAAAAGTCAAGTCAAGACAATTTTTTGAGCTATACCGATAAAATTCAAAATAAAAAATCATGGGGTTTTACAGTTTGTACAACAGCAACACAACATCTCCTGTCCTTAGACCCTCACATAATACATGTAGAAACTAACCAAAAAAACCTTTAATGGGAAAAAATGGAAGGGTGGCAAGGTGCTTCTGTAGTCAGCCACATATATTTAATCTTTGTAATTTGGTAAAATTTGAATGGCAACTTTATTTAAATGTATCTGTTGCATTTCTGTAAACTGGAACCTTGGCCAAAGAATTCCCCACAAGGGCTAAATAAAGCATTTTTTAAATCAAATAAATTAAATTTATTAAAACAAACAAGAATAAGATGTGACATTAACTAAATATTCATGTTCATGTACCAGTGTGGTGCCTGAACATGCATAATAAACAATTGTCCATGAACTTGTTTGTATTTTCGGTTAATGAAACGTATTTTTCACATGATGAGTGTGGACTCAGACTGCATCCTAAGGACTATTGTCCTGTTTTTATTTTCATGATAAAGACAATTTAAGCAGCAGGTTTTGCTTCATTTTGAGATTATTCTGGAAGGTGAAAGTTGCAGCTGTTACTAGTGTGGACTGAATGTGTTAGTGTTAGGAAATACCAGAAGTTAGAGACTGTCACCTCAATATTAAACCCTGGTTGGATAAGGATTAAAAACTGGATAAAAAGATGAATATGATGCATGATTTCAATTTTAAATCTGATTAAAAAATATTGACTGTCTCTGCTTCTCTATTGGATGTGAAAATAATTTTGAGAAAATAATATCTTACAACAACAAATTGAGATTTTAGAGATTTTTCACTTTACAGATGATATATTACGAACTATCACGTCATATGAATTTGATAGTTCTTTTAAAAATACAGATATGTAATGATATTACGCAAAACTGAGAACTGATTTATGCAGAGGACTCAACACTATGAGCTTTTCATGTATGACTGTGTTCAATGAGCTAATAATTAACATCATTTGTCATTGTCTGTGCTTCTGTAGAGGCTTTGTATTGCTTTATTGCATATTGCAGGTCTAGCTGAAGTTTTTGCAGACTTTTTTTTCCAATCATTATTATGATACTGACCATACAACAACAATCTGCAAAATAAATAAATAAATAAACTATGAACTAGTTCATTTTTTTAACAATGAACTAAAAAATTAACTTAAAAAATGAATTATTAACTATGAATTGACCTGGTTCATTAAAAAAAATTGTGAACTGAACTTTTAACTACTTCATTAATAAAGTGAACTTTCCCAACATCACACAAAAAAATAACCGCAAATCAAACAGGAAGAAAATTCCAGCACAAATAACACAATTATTTTAGGACACTTTCGATTCTAAAAGGGAAAAATCCAGCATGGATGCAGACACAAGCGCATTTTAAGGAAGGCGATCGGGAGGAGGAGGAGGAGGAGAGAGGGAGAGGATGGAGAGGGAGTGGGACCCGGATGCTGATGCGAGTGAGACGAAGGAAGGAAGAGGAGAGGAAAAAAATATCGATTTACGGCAAGAAAAAAACCGAAGGGAGTATCATACGCGGGGGGGCCTTTACCCTGCGTGAACTATAATAGGGAATAGGGCGAGTCGACATTAGCGTTTAGCTTTATCCGTGTTTTTCTGTTTTTTTCACCTGTGTATCCGCCGGTGAGGGAGGAGAGGAGGACACGCCAAGAGAGGAGAAGATGCTGTGATCCGCTACTCGCAGGGATGTAGAGAGAGGGAGAGCGAGACGAGGCTACGTTAAAGATGCTTGTTTTGCGGGGACTGCGCGTCTCACCTCGATGCACCGCGGGCGTGTGGCGGCCGTGTGAGCAGGCTTACCGTTTCTCGACGCCGCGGAACTTCGGGAGGTGTCGGTGGTTTTTTTGACAGGCGGACGCACGCGACGCGGCCGCCGGCCGAGGCGTTCCGGAGGCTAACGCAGCTAGCCTCGCTGCTGCTGCTGCTGCTGTGCGAGGCTAAAGCGGCTAATGTTGTTGCACCTGTGAAAATAAAAAAAAATAAATAAAAATAAAAAAAGGCCCGAACCGGGACGAAGAATTATTTAAATTAACGGTTTTAAACGTCATCATGTCCCGCATTTGACGTTTCGTCGTACGTAACGGTCGTGTAACGTTCATTTTTAGCACTAACCGTTAACCGTTAACCGTCATATATGTGGCAAGTTATACGAATAAGCTGGAAAAAAAACATTAGTTTTGTCATGTTTTACCACATTAACGCATAAAACAGCCTAGTAAATCCCCCTTGTCATCATTATCTGCTTTTATCTACCACAAAAAAAGCTGTTTGGTTCGATATTATACATGTTTACCGTGATGCATTTAGGTTTTTACATGAAGAATGTTATTTATCATCCAGATGTTGTGAGCCAGTTCCAGTTTAATTGATAAAAAATATATATATCATCCAATAACTTCAGCTTAGCAGTGTTATCACTGAATATAGAAAGTTCACCGCTGTCTTGTATCCCATAATAACTTATGTATAAGCTGTATAATATCACAGTAATTGCAATAACCACAGTGTAGTAGTAGTAGTAGTAGTAGTAGTAGTAGTAGTAGTAGTAGTAGTAGTAGTAGTGCATTAGCATCCAGTAAGAGCAGTATGAGTAAGGAACTGTCTTTGGGTCAGTCCGCTCAATATGTTGGGCCTTATCGACTGGAAAAAACACTGGGAAAGGGACAGACAGGTGAGTACAACAAACTTTTTGTTCTATAAAATGATCGCAGAACATTAATATGAGAACGGATGCAGGCCGCAATTATCTGTACAGTGAAAAATCTCATATTGTACACATTTCCTAGGTGTTATTTGAAGTTTTGATATCCCTAACGATGTATATTTGTGGTTTGGAATACCAAAAAATATAGTTTAACATCTCCTCTCAAGCTTCCCTCTGGAGCTCAGCTGATTGGCTTATTTAAATTGTGAATGGCAGGTGGGCGTGACTGCGTAGTTGTGACATCGCAACTTCACGTATGTCCTGATGGAGCTGTTTCTGAATGGATTAGGGCTTTCTCTGTGGATTGAACATTAAATAACACATACACCTGAATTATAATGAAAAATATCACTTTCGATGATATGGGACCTTAACCTACACTTCATGATGTCTCCTTTTATGTTTTTATGTTTGTCTCTACATGTCTTTCTCTCTTTCTTTTTCAGGACTGGTTAAGCTGGGAATCCATTGTATTACGGGTCAGAAGGTAGCGATCAAAATAGTCAACAGAGAGAAGCTGTCTGAGTCCGTGTTGATGAAGGTACAGTATGACGTGGTTGTGGCCTACTGTGAGGATAGTATAGCTAAGTTTTAAAATAGCTATGTGTATTCTGCTGCCCACAACACTGCGCCATATTTCTACATTTAACTTCTGTGTTAATCAATTGACCACAGCTCTGTTGCTTCAAAGTGACGCCGACTGCCCCGTGTGATCTGCCGTTTGATTACATCCCAGCATCTGTCTCTCTGTCTCCTTCATTTCTCTCTCTCTCTCTCTCTCTGACCAGGTTGAGAGGGAGATTGCCATTCTGAAACTGATCGAGCATCCGCATGTGTTGAAGCTGCATGATGTTTACGAGAATAACAAATATCTGTGAGTTCACTCCGAATTCAAAGGGGTTGCATAACTAAACTCAGTGCATGCTTTGCGTTTTCTTGTTGAGTACTACATTTTGATGTGAAATTGACAAATATTGCTTCAATAACTATAATAATCCACTGTCTCATTTTCACATATTCCTTCCTCTCCTACAATTATTCTATTTTTTATCTATCTTAAGGAAAATGTTTTATAAAACCTCTATTATAGTAGACAGGCAGATAACAAGATTTCTTTTTAATATTGTGGTTCTAGAATCAACTGATGATTACAAATGGATTATCTATCCTAAATTGTTTCCCTGTCCTCCTGGTATCTCCCAGAGACTAAGATTTAAAATCACACTGCTGTCCCTGTATACCAGATACCTGGTGCTGGAGCATGTGTCAGGAGGAGAGCTGTTTGACTACCTGGTGAAGAAAGGCCGACTAACTCCGAAAGAAGCCAGAAAGTTCTTCAGGCAGATCATCTCTGCTTTGGATTTCTGCCACAGTCATTCCATCTGGTTCGTTTTTGCATAATGCAGTGGGGCTTTAATTGATTAGGGTTTGAGTCATGTGAAGGGCGATGATTTGGGCTCCTCTGCTAACTTAACATTATCTGCCTTTAATTCAAAGTCCAATATGATGTCTCATGGTTAATAAGTGAAATTTTTTGCATACCTTATACAGAAACAATAAAAGTTACATTATAAATGTATCTTGCATAAATAATACTAATAATATTAGTGATAGTGAGACATTCACAAAATTCTCTCAGACAGATGTTTTATTTTAATTATATCAAGCAATATGCTGCACAGGAGTGAGGAATAATCTTTACTTTTTATTATATATATTTATATGGCATCAAAGATCAAAGGGGGCTGGATCAGCAGAAATGCAATATGATAATTGCAAATATGTTTGATTAGTATATAATTTAATCAATATGAGAATTGCTGTGCTTTTATTATTTAGGTTTATCTCCATCTCCAGACAATATTAGCGACAGCCTGTTGAAAACTGTTCTCATAGCCAGTGTAATTCATTCGCTGATCTGATCTGATCTCACCTCTAGGTGCCACTAAAAACTACACACTTTACCTTTAAATTAACATGCCACAACCATTTATATTAGCGTTAAAAATATTTTGTGTTGCATGCATGCAGTCACAGAGACCTGAAGCCTGAGAACCTGCTCCTGGATGAGAAGAACAACATCCGTATCGCTGACTTTGGCATGGCCTCCCTACAGGTGGGGGACAGCCTATTAGAGACCAGCTGTGGGTGAGTACCAGTATTCTGTGTGTGTGTGTGCGTCTAACTTGCAGTGTAAGACTATGCATATTACATAATGTTATGTAATGTGTCCTTATACGTACATACAGTGCAGCGCGCACACAGTTTTTACACTAGTACTATCATTACTGCCCATTCTTCCAGACTTGTAAGCATAGTAATATAGCTTGTAACATTCTCTTTCATTTCAGATCACCACATTACGCTTGCCCTGAAGTCATACGGGTAAGCGTCCAGCTCCTGCTCAGCTTTTCATTGAATGTTATTCCCTGTAATAAATATAAGCAAATTATTCATTCAGAGGAACATAACATATTTCAAGGTTATACGAGCCAAACGAATATATATCACCTATTGCTTTTAAATCATAGCATCATAAAACATACCATAAAATGCCTTAATGGAGAATGGAATCTGGGACTTGTGCTGTTTTAGTAGCAGATCCTTGAAGGCACTCAAATTACCAGAAGAAATGAAAAGATGGTTTCACTGTGGTTTCGACTGAGATGCAATGAGTGCCATTAAGATGAAATAAAAACGTTTCTTCTGATGGAAGTCACTTATGATTGAAATTATATTGTCTTGGAAAAAACCTAAATCATCTCGGTGAATTAAATGAAGTAATGTGGCTCATTTGCATTTTTAAATAGTCGGTAGTAAATGAATTCATGGGGGTTCTGTCTTTGGCAGGGGGAGAAATATGATGGCCGGAGAGCAGATGTGTGGAGCTGTGGGGTCATCCTTTTTGCTCTACTGGTGGTAAGGCCTCAAGTTCTTACCCTCCCCTTTGATGTTCTTATGCCCCCCCCCTTAATCTATCTTATTTTACCACATGTTTTTCACTTTGTCTCCCCATTCTGCCTCATTCTTTCCCAGGGTGCCCTGCCGTTTGACCACGACAATTTACGCCAGCTCCTGGAGAAAGTGAAGAGTGGGGTGTTCCACATGCCACACTTCATCCCCCCAGACTGCCAGTCCCTGCTCAAGGGCATGATTGAGGTCAACCCTGAAAACAGGCTCACGGTATGGGAATGTGCTTGTACACGGATGGCTCCTAAACACATGATAATGATTACATTTACAGTTTTACAGTTTTGCTTCACTGTATCCAAGAACAATCCCAAATATTCTACAGATTTGTGATAATATTAGTTTTCACTGCAAGTAATTTGTACGTATTGGTTTGATAATATATCTCCAACACATTTATTGATGTATACATTTCTGTTATATTCTCAAACTCAATTTATGTAGCCAAATAAAAAGTATTGATTTTAATATACAATACTGGAATTCATGAAGTATCTTTTTGCGCATGTAAAAATGGGCTCTGGTGTGAACTGTTTACATAGTGCAGCACTGTGGCCATCTGGCTGTTAACAGACTGAAGAAACTAATGGTCCCATCTGCCCCTGTCACCCCTTACAGCTAGATACGATCCAGAAACACGCCTGGTATCTGTGAGTATACGCTCATTTTTACATACTTGACTGTTGAATAGAATGCTGATTTCAAGTGATGTTATGTCATCTTGAATCACACACATTATATTCATGTCACTCCTGTTTGTGTGTGTGTGTGTGTGTGTGTGTGTGTGTGTGTGTGTGTGTGTGTGTGTGCGGCTCTCAGGGGTGGTCGTAACGAGCCGTGTCCTGAACAGCCTCCTCCCAGGAGAGTGTGTGTGAGGCGAATCTTGTCCCTGACTGAGCTGGACCCAGATGTGTTGGACAGCATGCACTCGCTGGGTTGTTTCAGAGACCGAGTCAAGCTCACACGCGATTTGCAATGTGAAGAGTAAGCGTTTTTTTTTTTTATTCCAACCCTAAATGACGTGTTTACGAGCGCCCGAATAGAAAGGCTTGTACAACACATTACATTTAAATAGGCTTGTAATAAATACTATTTATTCTTGTATTAATTCTGCAATATATTTTTAGTGACTACTACTTTAATTTGTGTTGACACAGTATGTTTGAAAATATAATTTGTGGTATTGCTCCCTTCTGTTAAATTACTGGATTTTGAGTTTTTCCGAATATGTTTCAGCATTCGATTTTTATTCATGCTTTGTAGACAGACATTTTGAGTTCTTGCAGAAACAGAGAGGGGATAAGGTTCCTTCTCTGTCATGTCTAAAACATTGTGAATATAAAAAGATTGTGTTGTGCAGTGTGAATTTTGAACGACTTCTTATGACCTTTTCAGTTTAGAAATCGTGCCCTTGAAGGATCCGCCCCTGAATATACAGTAGTAGGACTATAGTATGATAAGGAGGGAGTTCAGGCCTGTCTGTTCCATTATTATGCTTCAGTGGAGAGTATTGGATGCACATGTCTACAGTGAAATAGGGTGAAGTCGTCTGACATACAAAAACCCATATATGTGTATCCATAAATGGATTGGCTGCCCTATTAAAGCCACTCTCTTGGTTGTGTGATGAGATAACTTGCCACAACCTGCTTATCCATGCAGACTTTTTCACAGCAACCAACATATTGCTCCTTTTTTTAACATTAATTTCCTCCTTGCCTCTTGATTTCCTCAGAGAAAACCAGGAGAAGATGATCTATTATCTACTGCTGGACAGGAAAGAGCGCTACCCCAGCTACGAGGACGAGGACTTGCCTCCGCGCAATGACGTAGGTCAGTCTTTAGGTGGCAGAAGGGATCCATTCAAGGGAGGAAGCTGCTTTATCAACTTCAGCTCATGAGTAGGATGTCTGTCTGCTCTGTAGTCTCATGCCTTACATGACTACCTATTACATCTAAACATGAATGTGAGATTTTTTTAATATTGTTTATCATTAACTCCAATCTTCTCCATTCTGTTTTCGGGGTACTACACTATGTGAAACATTTTGGTCATCGTTACATTTTCTTTTACAAACCAGACTTCACAGGGCATCTGCTGGATTTCTATTTGGGACAATACTGGGAGAGGGCAGTTCTTCTGCCAGTGCACATGGATCTAAGTTTATCACAGTGACAGATGGTGCAGCAAGCAAAAGGCCTGTTGAAAAAATACTTTCATATGGTTTAGAGCTGCAAAGGAGAAAAAAAAATGCATAGTGAAAAAGTGAGACCGGGTGCAACACCTTCATCAAACAGAAAGCAATGAAGTTTATCACTGGGGAAGACTTCAGCTAACAATACTCACTAAAAACCAACCAGTCTTTTTGAGAGTGGTCTTATTTGCTTATGGCATTTCCACATGGTTTCCAAAATTCATGTAATGTTGCTGCGTCACATACCATATAATTTAGCTGCTGAAATGAATGTAAATCCTGTGTTAACATTTCGGTGGCGTTTCGCAGCAGATCCGCCTCGAAAGCGCGTTGACTCTCCCATGTTGACGCGCCACGGACGCTGCCGCCCGGAGAGAAAGAGCCTGGAGGTGCTGAGTGTTACTGAACAGGGGTCTCCCACCCCACCTCGCAGGGCCCTGGACACAGCTGCACACAGCCAGAGGTACAGGATAGAAAAAAAATGATTATCTGCTTTTTGCACAATACAGGCAGAAATGTGTCTTTTGATTGCACGACATAAAAACAACATATAAAAATATGATAAAAGCTACATTTAAAAAAGGTTCACCAAGTACTCAATGGTGATGACTGAGTCAGAATTAAATAATAAAATGCTGTGTGCTGAGGTAGCATATAGGCTTTCTGTACTTACTGGTTCAGATGTTTTACGGCAACAGGGGAAAATGATTTTCTATAGATGTTTTTCTCTGCACAGGGGATTCTTTACCTTTTCCCCGCAGGCACTATATTATACTTAAACATAAGATTACACAAAAACTCAAAACCTTTTTTGCAAAAAAATCACAATGGTTGCATATAATATAGAAAGTATATAGTATATAGAGAGTGCAATCAGTTTTATGATTTCCTGTTGATTACACTCAATTTGTCTATTTTGATGATCTCTGGTGTTTTATCAGGTCTCGCTCTGTCAGTGGAGCATCCACTGGTCTTTCCTCCAGCCCTCTCAGCAGTCCCAGGGTAAGAGCCTGTTGGCCATTTCTTCACAAACTGAACACATATAATTGTGGCTAGTACCTGTACAATGTACGAACATGATACAAGCCTGTATTATTGAATACTGAATTTCTAACATTATGACTTTCAGCTCTCTCTTGTAACCTACAATTAAAGCCTCAATCCTCTATTCATGTGCCGCACAGTTTCCCAGCAGTCAAAATTCACATGGTTTACATTCCAATTGTGGTTTACTGTTTACATTGTCTGTGATCAAATTTGATCCATGTGTAATTTAAACTGCTGGGTGAAAACAGCAATGTACCAGTTGGATTTTAAGGTATAAACTGTCTCTCTGTTATTTGGTGTCTTAATATCCTTTTTAACTGTAGAAAAACACAACATTTGGTGGTATGAACATCTTCAATTTAAAATTGTAATGCTGTATGCTTCGCTAAATATATTATCCCATCCTCCCCCACATTGAACTGCTTCAAAATTCTAACCACACTCCACAACCCCCTGAAATGTCCATTTATCAAGCTTCTAGTCATTTTTTACACATGATCACAACACCAGTTCTTCAGAATAAATCTCACCTAACAGGTTTGTGTCTTTCATAGTTTTCTATTCACTTCACTTCTTCTACATCATGCATGAAATGGTTCACCGTAAGGTTTGAAAATGAATATTGGAGCTTTAAAATTGCATGATTTAGATTTTTGCTCTCCTGGTTTGCTCATGTTCAACATGTATGTATACAACCAGTAATTAGCAAAACAATTGAACTTTTTCTGCCAGAAATTACAGTAACTCCTTCACTACCACTGCATAATTAACCCTGTCATTACCACAGCTGTCACCGAAAGATATGAATATTAAAACTTTCTAGTCAGGAGAATTACATTTGACACTTTCACTACTCACAAAATACACTCTTCTGTCATTAAGCATGTTATTCATTTCCATCCTTCTTTCTCCATGTTCCATCCCTTCTCTTTCTTGTTTTCCATCTCTCCCACCCCCTCCCCACCCCACCCCACAAATCCACCCCCCAGTCCTATCAAAGCCCCATCTTCACTTTCAGCCAATCAGACGTCACCTCTGCCACCGCTATCCCCCTCACAAAGGAGCCCAAACAGGGAAGCACCACCACTCCTCGCTCCGCACGGGCTCATGACAAGCCCAAAGCTCCCCCCCATCCAAAGACCCAGACCCTGCCCAACAAGGGACCCGCCGACCGGCCCCACCTGCAGCCCATCAAATCCCTGCCTCTGCACAACCCATCCTCCCGCTCACCCTCCCCTTCTCCACTCCTCTCGCCTATCCCCCGTTTCTTCTTCCCTTCGTCCTCTGTCCTAAAGTCAGTGACTAAGAGCTTCTACCCAAACTCTGCCCACTCTGTGCCGCAGGTCACCCCCCAGGGCTCTCCGTTGCCCACACCTCTGGGCACCCCTGTCCACCACCCTCACCACCCTTCCTCCACCCCACCCTCCTCTTCCTCGTCCTCGTCCTCCTCACGGGCGGAGGGAGGGGGAGGGGTGGGCTCTCTGTCTCTGACGCCGCCCTCCAGCCCGGGCGGGGGAAGCGGCATGGCGGCCAGCAGCTCCGCCCACTGGAGGTCTCGCCTCAATTCTTTCAAGAATAATCTGCTGGGTTCACCCAGATTCCACCGCCGTAAACTGCAAGGTGAGCGGCTGTGTACGTTTATATTGATATTAGAGAGTTTAATCTAGCAAACATTCATGTTCTGTTTAAAGGGGACGTCAATTTACCTCATACTGAAAGAACCTGTTTTAATGATCTGTGATTTTGAAGGCCTCCTTCCTCTGTTCTGATTGGGCAGCTTTAGGATGCTTAAGCTATGCCAAAAAACCATAGATGTAGAATTTTCTATTTGTTCCCATTATTTGCTTGAAATTACCAAAATGTGAGTGGACATCACACATGAATGAAACTACATAATAATAATACAAATTATTATAATTGACTATAGAATATATATATTAACCTTAAGTTTTAAATTTGTGACCATGTTTAGCATGGATATATGACATTGTCACAGTATATAGAAAAAACAGAAAATAATAAAATATGTCCCTTTTAAATGCACAGAATTCCAGACCACTGTAATGTTGAAAATGTATTATATTTAAATTTTTTATATCCTCTGGCTTCCAGTTACAGAGCTAATATTTTACACCGAATTGAATTAAAATGATTTGTCTCTTTTAGTTCCTACATCAGAAGACATGTCTAGTCTAACACCAGAGTCCAGCCCTGAGTAAGTCATGACTCATGCACACACCAAACGTCTTTAGATAAATTACCGCTGACAATCGTTTGTCCTCTTTACGCTTTTGTCTGTTTCAATTAGCTCATTCATTGGCCTTTCTGTCTGTTCCTCCAGGCTCGCTAAGAAGTCGTGGTTCGGGAACTTTATTGGCCTGGAGAAGGAAGAGCAGATCTTTGTGGTGATCAGAGACAAACCTCTGAGTTCTGTCAAAGCTGACATTGTCCACGCCTTCCTGTCTGTGAGTATCCGACGCTGTCCTTCGTTTCACGCCCCTCAAAAGTATTGAGACGCACCTGCTCGCTTGCAGGAAGCATGGCCCTCACCGGAAGTCACACTCACTCTCATACTGTATGCACCTCATTTCCGTCATTGTTTCACTTTTTCTCTTTATTTCAGTCTTGCTCACTCTTGGCATGTTGTTTGCTCACTGTGCCTCTACCAATGGCTCACTCTTTCTCTCTTCTCCTCACCCTCACCCTTTGTCTCCCTATACTCACGTTGGTCCCCATACCTCTCCCGCCTCGTAAGTCTGTCGGTCTCTCTGCTTCTTCTCTCTCTCCCCACCACGCAGATCCCATCGCTCAGCCACAGCGTCCTCTCCCAGACCAGCTTCCGAGCCGAGTACAAGTCCTCCGGCGGCCCCTCCGTCTTCCAGAAGCCCGTCAAGTTCCAGGTGGACATTGCTTTCTCCGAGGGCGAGAGGGAACGAGACAGGGAGAGGACCGAGAGGGAGGGAAGGAGGGAGACGGGAATCTACAGTGTGACGTTCACCCTCATATCAGGCAAGTTATCTGATCTCAGCAAAATAAGGCCTTAAAATATATATATATTAACATGAATATCAAATATTTTATACATCACACAGCTCTGGTTATGTTTTTGTGAATCCGTGTGCTTAACCATCTCCAGGTCCAAGTCGCAGGTTCCGACGAGTGGTGGAAACGATTCAAGCCCAGCTTCTCAGCTCCCATGATCAGCCCATGGTGCAAGCCCTATCTGGTGAGACTGCTTACACACACTGGCACAGACACACACACACACACACAAACACACTCACACACAAAATAGACTAAGAAATGAGCTCATTTCCCCTTGATTTGTATCTATATAGGTTCATCCAGGGTTGTTTTTCTTTCAACAATCCTATTTTGTGTACTAATTGGTTTTAAATTTGTAATATTGATTATTTTTATTTCCTGCATGACACATAGTGCTTCTTTCCTTGTATGTAACTGCTGCTGTTTTTACAATTGTTTGTCCAAAAACAGATTTATTAACTAATCTTTGTGACCACTAGGCTTTCTGATTGAATGCTATTGTTAAGTTTCTTTCAATTTCATATTAATATATTTGAATCCCTTTTACCTTTAACCGAACAACTGCAGCATGTGTACGTAAGAGTGACTTTCTCGTCCTTGTCTCCTGATCCCTTCCCAGATGAGAAGAACGGCCGGCCCCATGGGACCCCCACCCGCCAAAACTCGAGGCGCTCCGAGGGTGGGGGCGACAGGTGCGAGTGGGGCGACCGGGCAGATGGCGGAGGCATCGGAGGCAGCGGGGGAGTTCTGCAGCGCAGAGGCTCGGCAAAAGAGAGAACCCGGCTGCTGTCCTCCAACGGAACCCAATCTCAACCATAGGATAGAAAGCGAGACCGCGCAGCAGGATGCCTGAACTACACCGGAAAGAAGACAGTATAACTTCATCTCCAAGTATCCCTGCAAGCCATGAGCTATTCCTATTCTTCCTTGACTCATTATTGAAGGTGCTTGACCATAGCAAGGATTGAGCCTTTTTCCCCCATCATGCTTTTTTTTTGTCAACATTGTCTTGATCTTTTGGATCACCTGGATTCCGACCCTTAAATAAGAGCGAAGCGTTAAGGAATCACCCTTTAATGAAAAAAAAATTATATGTGAATGAGCCGTTCGGTATCCATCATAGATACAGCTTCACAAATCAAACTAGGAATTTTGAAGCGCTAATGTGCATGCCAGTTAGCAAATCAGCCTGCTAAAGGATGCTGACATGATCAGATAGGCTAGTCTACCATATCATTGTAATACAGTATCTGACACCAAAAAGAAATAACACTCTTGTGATGGTTCTCAAGATTAATCTTAAAATTAACCAGTGCGCTCATATCAATATCAAGCAACATGCAATTACCATTCCATACTGAAAGAAATGTAGATGTATCTCAGCAGATGAACCCTAAGAGTTAGCACCCTGCTACCGCTCCAGTGAGTGGTGACAAGCTGAACAAAAGGTCCTGATTTTCTCAGGAGAAACTACATCCTGGAAATGAGAATTCCAGCAGTGTCTTCTCCTGAGGTAAAGAAAACCAACAAAGTAAGCTAAGTAAGTGAATGTGAAAAAAATATTTTTTTATTTAGTTTTTATTTAGTTTACAAATTTCTTTTTGAGGATGTCAGTAGCAGAGCGATAGCAGCAAAGATGGAGAAAACTCTACAGTGTTGGAAAGGAGAAGCCGACCAGTCGCTTCTTGGTGGGAATTTATTTCTAGTTAAACCTTTTGATTCTTTTTCTATTTTCTTTTTGACTCAGAGACAATACAAACTGATGCATTTTTTGCATTGGACCCCCTGTTGCTCTGAAGAAAAGTATTTTTTGATTTGAACAGAAATATGAACATTACTATATGGAGAAAAAAAAACTCTGCGTGAATAATTCCATGAACCTCATCACAGCTGTTTGTGCCCACATTGAATGAGGAGAGCATTCCTGGCCTGTGGATCAGACAGAAACCACCTTTCCTGTCCAGCTTGTCTTCTATTGCCATAGTATTCACGCACTGACTTGGAAAAACAAAATTAAAAAAAGGAAGAAAAAAACAACACAAAGGAAATTCATCAGTGGACATTTTCATGATGCCGGACTTAACAACTCTTGCGATGTCAATTCCTTGTTGAAAAGGACTTCAGAAGTCTCCCGACCGACCCCCCCCCAAATGCGCCTCACGTCAGTGTTCACAAACAAGCCAAGTAGTCCATCACTGCACCCACGCTCATCACTGAGAGTCGCACCGTTCTGCAACAGAAGTAGCACCTCCAACAGTCACGTAGTATTACTCCAGTACTTTTACCAGACTCGTTCAACGTTCATCACCAGTCTTCCATACAGCACAATATGCAACAGGAGTATGTTTTCAGAGAGATACGCAGTGCTACACTTCAGTTTCTTTTGATAAACATTTTCTTTAAGTTCATATATTTGTTCACTTATCTATCCATCTATTTATTTATTTATTTTCATTTATTTATGTATTTATTTATTTATTTAAGTTATGTGATTGTTTGTGTCATATACTATTTCTAGTTTACAAACTAGATTTTATGCCAACAAAAATATATATATATACATATATATATGATAGAGCTAGTTCAAGAAACCTGTTCTTTATCATTTCTCATTACTATTTCTTTGAGCGCTTCTTTCTACTCAAAAGAACGGCTTTGATAGTGGTACTGACAAGTTGCTCTCATTCTTACTTCGCCGGTGAGCTTTGTTTCTATCTCACATCTCTTTAATCGCGCTCGTCTCTGGAAGGAAAGACGCGTTTGGCGATGGGTGGACGACGGCAGAGTGAGAGTGAGCTGAAACCGTTGCAGCAGATGCTTTTTGAGCTGATCTCATGCGGAGCCTTCGTCGGGTGTCTCTGTCGAAACGTGTGACTGACCCAGAAATAAAAAAACGGATTAACACAGCCAGACCCTAACAGGCACATACCGTCTCACTCACATCGAATGCTTGCTAATTAGCTTCTATTGCTTTTATGCCTTGTCCCTTTGACCTGTCTGTCCGCCTTCACCTGTCGCGTAGCCATCATCAGCACAAGAGAAACTGTCCCAAAGTTGTTTGCCTCACTGTGCGTACACACTTTATGATTGCTCACCATCATCGGTTTCATCTTTCTCATCACATCATCACCTTCACGTTCCATCGTTCATCTTTCATTGACCCAACTCTGGCTAAGATTGTAAACTATTCTCCATCCATAAGGGTCAGTAGAATAAGGTGTTTAAAAAAAGAAATGTCTGTATCAAAATTTAAATATAAAAAGTGCACTATTATAACTATTGCCTGTGATAAAAAGAACAATTATGATTGAATTGATGGTCAAAATAAAGAGAGATCCACCTTATTGTTATGGTTACAATAATAAACCCTAAATTCATGTGTGTGTCTATTTAGTTTCTGAGTTAAAATGGTGTCTGTTCAAAGTGGCAAAAATAGCACAGATAATGAAACATGAAAGTCTGTTCTTGACCATAGTAATTTGGCAGAAAAATAAACTTTCATCAAGCTCCACTTACCAGCTTTTCCAGTTCAATTGTTTTTTTTTTCCTTGGTGAATGGAGTTTTTCAGGCGCTTTCAACTACATCTCATGGTCATGCAAATAAAATTACTCGATCTGCATCAGAACTTGTACCTTAACTTCTGAGGAAGTCCATGAGATGCAGTTGCACAAAGATAGCAGGTTTCTTTTGTCAGCACAGAAAATGTGTAAGGTTAATTGATTGGAATAATCGTGTTACTATACGTATTTCCATCAGTTATTTAATTGTCACTCTGTGCAAATGTGATATATATTTTTCTCCAGTGGCTGTCATCTCACTGTAGTTAATAGAAAGTTTTAATCCTACCTATCACACCGATATGTTAATGTGTTTGAAACATACAATAAGCAACTGTGAAAACACTGTAATTTATATTATTTACAGAGTCCAATAAACCTGACTTTTACCATCAGTTGTTGAAGAGCCTCCATGCTCTCTGCCCCTTAAAAGAAAAGTAACTTCATAATGCATTTACAATTTAAGATATAGGGCCAGTTGTATTTCAAACTTTACCTGAAGCGAATATAATACTTCCAAAATGGCCAAATTAAGTATTTTTATGACCAAAATCTCTCTTTTTGTTGAGGAAATTCAAAACTAAAGATTCAAGAGATTTTATCATCACATGCACATCAACACAGGTAAGGAGAAGATTAAACATATATATATACAAGAATGTACAATATGTTACACATTGAAGGTAAAATGTGGAATTGCACATAAATGGTTAATGATAAATATCTACTTGATTAATATGCTGAAGCTTTATAAGCCCTAGATTAACTTTACAATGCATTTTGCATGATATGCATTTATTAATTTTGGTTGGAAGCACATGTGTTAACCTTGTTTTACCATGTTTATACACATAAATAATTTGTGTTATTGATTTACTAATACATCAAGTGCATCAAACCATATGGTGAGAATCACATTATTAACTATTGGATAACAAGTAGATGTAACAAAAATGAATAAGACATAAATAGAGATAAATAACAAACACATGCTATCCAATAGTTTTATATTCTATTTAGGTGGATTACACCATTAGACATTTTGTGTAAAAGGAATCACACAAAAAAATAAAATACAAATGGCCTTAAATTTTGAAAAAAAAATAACATGAGCACAAAACTCTATTTATATCATGAAACCATAAAAAGAGGGTTTTGCTTTGGCAAAGTTACATTTGTGAATGTAAAATTTTGCAAGAATGGAAATGAGATCAATTAAAAAATTCCTTTTTCAACTGGAAAACCACTCTTTACAAAGCCAAAAGGAACATTTCACATAAGAAGCTCAGAATAACAGCAGATATTTAAACACCAAAAAAAAAATCCTCACTCGCTCCTAAACGCATCACCGCATCATTGCGAGATGTCCGACGGTCCGTGAAGGCGCCGCCGAGTGCATCCTCGCGAGCCTCTGCAGCTCAGCGGATCCGCGGCGGAGGGCCGACAGCTCGGCTACAAGGCAGCGGGCACCTCGGTCCAAGTTAAACACTCGGTCCCCGCTTCAGTGGACGCTGGATTCCGCTTCTCGTAAACGACAACAGGTACGTGGACGGTTATATAACTACAATGAGGCAATGGCGACACAAACGTTAGCATCTTTTTTTTTTTAATTATTATTATTTTTCCGCGAACGCCGGTGAATCCGGAGCCGTTTTTATGTGTCGCTAACGGATGGGCTGGGCTAGCCGCGGCTAGCAGCGCTAGCAGCTCATCAATCAAACATAAAGCGGCCAATGTTAAATCAAGCATCTGGTAAAGTTCCCGTTGTCGTTCGTCATCTGCTTTTTTTCACACCCGGAAAAAACGGAGAGATTTATATGTAGTGTCAGTGTGTTGTTTCCCCCCCCCCCAGAAATAGCTAACAGTCTGATAATTAAATATGACTGATACTGTCACTACTGTTTATCGAAATTCACTTTTATGTCACGGCGGCCATGTTGACAGGAACGACCAGGTAAACATCATATTACCAATTATACTTGTTTCATTAAAGTCCTTCTGAGGGGAAAAATGCATTTTTAATAATTTCAGGTCCCATCCCTGTTAATGTCGGGCACCTATTTAACTATAAATTTCTGACAAATGGTAAAAAAAAAAATGTTTCGTTTTAGTTTTATATCAAAATTCCATCGTATTTTCTTTCGGTGAAAACATCGTTTTACCCAGAGCTATTTCAGCCAATATTGTATAGGCCAGTGTTCTTCCACATAGAACTAAGCTGCCCCCTTTTTATCCTATATGTCCACTTTTCATTAAATTTTGTCCAATTATCTTTTTTCTCACCAGTTTATACTAACACCTGTCCCAATATGGCTGCTCTAAAAACATGTTTATGAAATGATTTGATCTCTCGAGGATAACCTTAATTTAGTTTTTTATTTACATTTTTTTGGGACAGCTCCTCTCCTCATTATCTATATTATGGAAGTTGTTATCAAGGCCCTGGGTTATCCCAAGTTAATATATTCTGTGTTAGACCTCAGTATTGCTCTATAAAGTGTACACATTAGCTAACATTAACATGTTGTGAAGCTTTAAAACAAGCTATGTTAAGCCCTGCCTCATAAAACACTGACAATAAATGTGAAATGGGGAAAATGACAAAACTGCCATGTAGTGACTTTCTCACCTTCTGTGATTTGTCACTGATCCAAATAAGACACTGGTTTACTGTACCTTAGATGACCTTTTTAGTCTAGTTGAAATCTGAAGAGATGTAAAAAGGGAATTTGGGGAATTACAAGTAGCCTCATTGAGCCGATAAAAATCTTATTTTTAGGCTCCATACAGAGACAAACCATTTCAGTGAACCCAATAGAATCACAACAGATCTTTAAAGCATTCGAGGAAGTCTTTTAAAAGACGATTGTGATTTCTCTAGAGTTTCAGAACCCAGGGATCTCTACAGCGATGATTAAAAGCAGCCTAATTCTAGCAGAGTTCCTCAGCCTGAATGTGCCAACACTTGATCATTGAATGAGAGGCCAGAATAAAACATCAGCTGACTTCACTAACTAACTCACTTCTGCTGTGTATGCGGCTTCATCGGAAAGAGAGGCCGAAATATCACATATCAATGAAAAGAAAAAAAAAACAGTATAACATTCAACACCTGAATGCCATTGAGACATTGGCTTATTTTACATTCAAAGCTATTATTTGATATCTGCTTTACATGAGAGTATATATCACATGGCCAGCATATAATACAATATTATTGACTCTGGTTGTGCAGAATTGAAACTGAAATTCTATAAGATATATATTAGTGTCATTAGGTTGATATTTTCTATGCAATGAACAATCTTGTATAGAAGGTTTTTTTTATTTATTTATTTAAATCTCTTCCTTATATTGTCAGTAAATGGTAGGTCATGATAAACCAGAAGGAAACACTGTGTTTGTGAAGTTACTGTTTACTGGTCCTGGTTGTTCCTGTGGGGCAAAGGGACCTAAAGCAAATCTGTTTATTCAAGAAGTCCAGATTTTGTACGTTGCACATTTTGTTTGTTTTATCTTGGTTTACATTAGCTACTCTGAAGCTTCTAAGTTAAGTCAAATCACATTAAACTTTCAGTGATGTATTACTTTCAGGGCTAAAGTCCCTCTTATTGGGGAAACAGGAAACACTCTCTGGAAAACACAAAGGGAATTTGATGACAAAGATTCAAGAGCTTTTATTAAAACCATGCTTGCTGATACTTATATTACAATTATAAATGTAATATTATGCAGATAATTAAAGGTAAAGCTATACACACAGTGTGTATAGCTATAATATATATATACATGTAGTGCATCTCATGGTGTATAGCTTGAATATACATACACCAGCTAGTTTTTTTTAAATCATGAAAAAAAGATAATAAAGATAAATATATTTTTTAGGAAAAAGGTCAGACAGAACATAGGTCAGCTCAAGGTTAATGAAAGCCTTCTGTCAATGACAAAAAGGATGGAGGATGCTGTGGTGATATGTATGTGAGAAGTGAGGACCTATGCAACTATGCCACATTAACTTACTATAAAGAACATTAAGTGCTTGACATTTCCAAAGCCTCTGAGTAATCATGTTAAATAATCATGATATCAATATTGTTAGCCTAGACCTATAAAATGAAAAGTTGTTATCTCTTACATGAAGCAAGTTTTTAAAGCCCTTTCAATATTCATAGCCCTTTCCCTCTATTCAGGTAATACTACATCTGCAACCTAATCACAAAGATGTCATTGCTGAGCTTTTTCTCCATTATCTATCACTTTCTTTTTCTTTAACACGTCTATGGGGGCATTAACTCTGGAGTGACTGCAGAATCAAATTTGCAGAGCGGCTAATGATTACCACACTTGGCACCGTTGCAGAATAAACCCTCAGAACACGTCAGACCAGTCAAAGGGATAATGGCTATAAAATCTAGTGGGACCAGGAAGTAGCCCTGAACTGAGCAGGTGTCTGTGAGATGACTAAGGCTGAAATCCACTGCTGTCGGTCCTTGGCACAGACTGTATCTGCCAGATCTGACCTTAAGAGCAGAACCTCAGTGGGAGCTGGGCACCATGAGGGAATTTTGATAAGTGTGTGTGTGTTTGACATTTTTAGGCAAACAATACATGCAGACATGGCCTGAGCAGGGCTGCAGTCCTGTGTCACAGTGACTAAACCTTCGGGGCATTATCCATAACCTATTTGTGGGAGGGAAATCAATTCCCTTCTGTGAAGAGAAGCAGTAATTGCCTTTAAACAAAAAAAATACATCAGCAGCCTGTCAGCGGTTTCCCCGGCAAGCTCACCAATTTCCAGCTGACTTTGCATCGAAACTTATATCAAAAAATTTTAAAAGAAGAAATGCTCATGCACAAAATGGATGTGTTTCCAAGTTTTACACATGCACACAATTTGCAATTCATCATGAGTCTGATGAGTCATCTTCACAGCACTTAGCTTCCACCTCAGTTTATCCCATCAGCTGCTGCGGTGTAAGATTTGCATGTGCGTTGGAATCCTGAAGCACACGAGCGTTAACGTGGGTCACCTGCATCCGTCGCCTTGTTTGCTTTTTCCTTGTTGACAGTTTACTCACGGTTCTCCATGTTCCGTTGGGTAAGTGGGTCATTGGCGGTATAAAAAGCAGCTGTTGAAACGTGCCCTTCGCTGCTGTCTGCCCTCCGGGTGCCTGAATGTCACAGTCGAGGTCTCGTCACATGTTGTGTGTTGTTGCCTGACCCCGACATCCAGGCGGGACTCACATCACGGCGATATCAAAACACCCTCCCCCCACAGATGTTTTTTTACAACCATGTTACCAACACTGAAAGACAGTTTGAAGAAAGTAAGAAAAATGTTGGTCATGCGCTGTCGATTTCTCTTTTTTTCCATCTTGTTTGTTTGTGGGACTGTTAAGTAAATGTTAAGTCACTTGTGTATGATTTTCATTTTCATCTTAGGTCAATGCAGTCAATCTGGTTTGGTTGTTCATTAGTATTCTTAGGATGTTTTAAGGTTTGACATGGGTGCCTTAAAGCCACAGTTCTAGGTCTGTAACTAATGATGTTGATAAAATGCTGAAAAATACCAACCACTGACACCTACCCTGGTATTAACAGTTTATTAACAGTCCACAACTCAAACATTTTACTTTTAGAAAAGTGTAAAGAAACCACATTATTTTTTCGTTTAGAGTCTCAGGAAAAAGATCATTTTAGTGTATTTTTTTTCTCTTTACAATGACATCAATGGCCGATCAAACGAGCATTTCAGCTTTACTCAGGTTTGACTTCTATCAGTTATAATGACAATCTGTTTAATTCTCTTCCACCTCTCATTATATTACAGTAATCATGGCAGAAGCCCACCAGGCCGTGGCCTTCCAGTTCACCGTCACCCCGGACGGCATCGACCTGCAGCTGTCCCACCAGGCCCTCACCGAGATCTACCTCTCCGGCGTGCGTTCGTGGAAGAAGCGAATCATCAGACTCAAGGTGCCTCCGCTCTGGCGTTTGCACCTAATAATAATAATAATAATAATATTCACAGCCGAGTTTACAGCGTGACCCTAACAGAAAATGCTCATTTACCTTATACCTTCAAGAGGGTAACCTCCAGAACACCAAGCTTTGAGTGTCAGACACTACAAACATATTAATAAATAACATATGAGTGACCATGGATTTGTTTTGTGAATTAGGATAATAAACCACTGAGCTGTTGATCTGATCATATATATTCTCTAAACTACCGTTTAGAGAATCGGATAAATCTGTGTCTCTTCTCTCTCATTCACAGAACAGCGTGATCACCGGCGTCTATCCGGCCAGCCCTTCCTCCTGGCTCTTCGTGGTCATCGCGATCCTGGCGACCATGTACACCCGGTCCGACCCCTCCATGGGACTCATAGCCAAGATCCAGGAGCACCTGCCGGTCAGGTAATAAAACTGAGGCCTGTTTTACAAATGAAGTGGCAACAACACCAGACTAAAGCTCTTAAATGTTTTTTATGTGATTGATAAGTTAAACTATTGTCGTCACAAAGGTGAACTTGCTACTCTCTTCATATTAAACCAGATTTTACATTAACTTTAAAGTAAAGCAGTGCTTCTCAATTATTTTCTGTCACCCCCCCTTTTGAAGAAGAACCCCCCCCCCACGACTATAATAGAATCATTTGTCTATAAAATTGTTATAAGTACCTCTGCACAACTATGTATCCTTATTAACGTATAGGAGAATAAAAAA
>JAYKQN010000015.1:23165000-23260739 GCA_036785175.1 Eupleurogrammus muticus
TCGCCCCCTTCCCCTTGTACTCTTTTTCAACCTCTCCACTGCTTGCTTCATTTTTTATTTATCTCCCTCTTTTTCTTTGAATTGTTTCTCCTTTTTGTCCCCCCCCTCCCTTTGCTCGAACCCTGCATCCCCCCCTCCTCCATCTCCTCTCCACCCCCCAGAGTCGTATACCAGGCACTGTCATTCCTCTGTGTGCAGCTCAGTGTGAGAGGATGTTCAACACCACACGCACTCCTGGAGAGGAGACCGGTAACGAGACTGACGTGTACACACACACACACACTTAGACACACACATACACACACTTTCCTGCTTCATAGGCAGCAGTTCTAACACGCCGCTGCTTCGGAGGTGATGAAGCATATACCCAGAGTGTTTTTAAACCCTCTGGAGTTTTTTTTTTTTTTTTATAGGCGTATGAAAATAGAAAATGGCGTGTCCGCGCTTGCACGTGCATGTGTGTGTCACAACACGTCTGCCGTGCAGCCCGTCGTCCCGTCGCCTCTCATTCGTCTCCTCTTGCTTTCCAGTCTCATCTCTGGTCCGACAGGTCTGGGTTGCTTAAAAAAGGTTTTCGTCTCAAACTAACCTCTATTTCTTCTGCTCACACGTTTTCCCTCAACTCTTAAACTCCTGGTTCCTTTTTCCCCCTGTCTCATCATTTCTATCTTTTGTTTTTCCTGCCTTACCTTGCTGTGTTTCTCTCTGGACTTTCCTTCTCTTGTCCCACTCAGTGGTTGTTGAGGTCTGCAGTTCCTTGCTGTTCCTATCAGTTTGAGCGGATGTTTGACACTTGTCGAATCCCTGGGACAACCACAGGTAGTTTCTTTTAAAAAACACATATTTTTAGATAAATTAATGCCATCTCAGTTATTTTCAATTTGGAAATACTACTTAATCAGACATACCTCCCATGTCTTCATTTCTCCACTTAACCTTTTATTATCCTTTTTGGGGATATCTCATTCATTGCACAATGCACTTAATATAAAACTCTCTGTACTCTCTGAGTTACTAATTAATCTGCAAGTATTTTAATAATACCTTAATCCAAAAACTAATAACGTTCTCGTTAATGTGAATATTTTCTGTTTTCTTTAGTCCTGTATGAAAATAAGCTTAATTTATAGCTCAAGCGATCATATTTCTTTATCTTTCTTTTCTTTTTTTTGTCGGGAAGTGACAAAGCTTATTGTTTCAATGCTTGACTTTTATATTTATTTAACTTTATGCAACAGAGGATCTCTTTTTTTTCAGTGAATATTAGATCCAATCATAAATGGCACTCGGATGCCGCCCAGTTCAACAAATACCTTCTGTTTTGGGGCATTTACTCACTGTCCCCTCAGCTGTGTCTAAGGTCAAATGGCTTTGATTTCACAAAATATTACACTCAAAAAAACTGAGAAGAATTGCCACTACTTGCTATTAAATAATTTTACCTGATTAACATTACATTGGGGGGGGTGTCCTAACATGCCTGACAATGCTGACATTTTGAGTAAAGCAGTTCATTAATAACACCTTTTGCTTTCATTAAAGTCGTAGATTGACTCTCTACCTCTGTCTCATCTATTTAAAGACACGGTGCAGCATTGGCAGGACAGCGACTATGTGGTGGTCTACCACCGGGGGCGCTACTTCCGTCTCCGGGTGTACCAGGCCGGCAGACTCCTCTCCCCCAGGGAGATCGAATTCCAGATTCAGAGGATCCTTGACGATTCTTCACCTCCCGCCAAGGGAGAGGAGAAGCTGGGGGCGCTGACGGCCGGCGACAGGTTGGTCTGAGACAGCGCTTCTCGAATATTTTATTAATTAAACATTTTTTGACTGACCATGTCAAACCATATGCACTTTATTCTCTTAATCTTTTTGGTTTTCCTTTTTCCCAGAATTCCATGGGCGAAGGCCAGGACGAGCTATTTTAGCAGTGGCGTCAATAAACGCTCGCTGGACTGCATCGAGAGAGCCGCTTTCTTTGTGACCCTGGACGACGAGGAGCAGGGCATGATGGGGGATTTGGATCGGTTCGCCAAGTCCCTGTTGCACGGAAAATGTTACGACAGGTAATTTCGCCCCTAAAGCCCAAACCCTGCCTCGTCAGCACTAATCAGAAACATATTTTTTCTTGTAATGAAGTGGATTTCAGTCATTCTCCTTGTTGTCGCGCAGGTGGTTTGACAAGTCCTTCTCGCTTGTTTTCTACAAGAATGGAAAGAGCGGTATCAATGCGGAACACTCCTGGGCCGATGCACCGGTGGTCGGACACTCATGGGAGGTAAGTCGCTGGAAGGGAATTAGCTTCACATCATGGTAATCTGGTACTGAGACGGGCTGATATTGTGTGTTTGGTGTTTTCACAGTACGCTATGGCCACTGACAGCTTCCAGCTCGGCTATAATGAGGAGGGCCACTGCAAAGGAGAAGTGGATTCATCACTGCCACGGCCACAGAAACTGAGCTGGGAAATCTCTGACGAAGTTAGTCTTCCAGTTAGGCATTTTCCACAAGGCCAAGATGTCACACTCCAATTATGAAGCCTTATATACTTATATATATCATTTATAGATTATCCCAATTATAAGTGGGTTCTGTAGCATGCAGATTAACTTAACCTCAACCCAATAGTAGAACACCTCTGGGATGTAGAATGGTCAGAAATTCCTATGAACACACTCCTAAACCAGCCTTCTGAGACGAGTTGAAGCTGTTGTAGCTGCAGAGGGTGGAAAGACGTCATATTGAACCCCATAGACTAGGAATAGGATGTCACTTAAATTCACATTTGAGTCAAGGCAAATAGGCGAATACTTTTAGAAATGTAGTATATACTAAGTCTGTTTTCATTCTTAAAAAAAAGAAAGACAGTCGTACATCCTAACCAGACTATGGCCAATAGTGGGTTTGCTGTGTGCATTTACATTAACTCTGCATTCATTTAAATTTGGTTTCACAACTGGTCTTTAATAATTAGATGCTATGATCTTTAATATCTTTGTATTTAGCATACAGACTTAAGAGGGCTATTGATTTTCTCTTCCAACTTGGCAAGAAAGCAAATGAGCTTTAACATTTGAGTAGAAGACTCTGCTGATGCCATTAAGGACATGTGCTGATTTAACGTTCTGGCTGCATCTTTCTCAGTGTGAGGAGCAGATATCTCGGTCTCTGGGGGTCGCCCAGGCCCTGGCCGATGACCTCGACTTCCACGTCGTCACCTTTCAGGACTTCGGAAAGGCGAAGATCAAGAAGTGTCGAGTCAGCCCGGACGCCTTCATTCAGATCGCTCTGCAGTTGGCCTACTACAGGGTGAGGCTGCGTTCACAGTTCACAGGATACGTACCGGCTCCACTAATGGTCAACGTCAGCTTCTCAATCTTGTCATTTCATTTTAAATCCAATAAACTGGAGTAAGAGTACAGAGACAAAAGTCACATGTTGTTACTGTCAGCGTTATCTGCTGCATGTGAGTTGTGTTTTTTATCCAGGAGCGGAGGACGTTCTGCTTGACGTACGAAGCCTCCATGACCCGCCTTTTCAGGGAGGGCCGGACCGAGACCGTCCGCTCCTGCACCAACGAGGGCAGCGCCTTCATCCGGGCGCTGGAGGGCGGACGGGTGAGACCGCGGAAACACGCTCTGGAATTTAATATTCAGCGACTGTTCTTAGGGCATGAATCACAGTGTCTGTCACTACCTTTTCTCTCCAGGAGACGGCAGATGTGTGCAGGCGTTTGTTCCGCACAGCGTCAGAAAAGCACCAGTATCTGTGCCGCATGGCGATGACGGGGGCCGGCATCGACAGGCACCTCTTCTGCCTCTACATGGTGTCTAAATACCTGGGAGTGGAGTCGCCTTTCCTCAACGAGGTTTATTTCTTCCCGTTTGCATCACTTTATTCACCTCAGACTGAGAGTTTTACCACGACCATAAGGCTCCGTACTAAAAGGCTCAGTCTCAGTTCTGTGTGTCATTACTGTATTTAACACACACATAAAGCACCTAACTATAGGGGAGGGTTTATATACACACATAGATATATACACACATACACACATTGATATATATACACATCATCGTGCGCATGGTAAAACAAACGGATTAAACAAGCACACAACTGTGTGTATTTAAAAATAGAGCGGGGCAATGTCATCAATCAAACCATCAAAGTCCTCATCCTCTGTTTCTGATTCCAACAGCAGCTAAATCTCCATCAAACATGCCAGCTTCACTTTCTTCACCATCAGAGTCACTTTCCTCTAAATGATGCGTTATAATCTGCTGGAAGTTGCTGTGCTACCGTAGTCCTGGTCCGAATGGGGGAAATATTGCACCATTTCATGAAACAAAAGCACAACAAAAGAAATGTTTAATTTTCATTTCTTCTGCCAGATTTACTGCATTTAATCAAATGGTGACCATTGAAACGCTTCTCCCACTCATTCTTTGCTCGGTGATTCACTGATCGAGTCTTTCCTCCAACTCCACCTGCCTTATGTCTGGAAACTCAGCTGCGTCTTTCATTAATCTTAAATTCTCTCTCTGCTGCTCGATTTCCGTGTTCCTCTGCGTAGCTGATTTCCTTCAGTTTAAACTGTGCTTTATCAGCGTGTCTCTTTACCATTTTCAGGTTGTTAAAACAACGATGTTCTGCATAACGCACATCCCTGTTATTTTATCTACAATCCATGCCCACACTTCCCCTACATACAAACATAGGGCGCACCACACATTTTGAAGAAAATCTAAGACTTTAATGTGCCTTATAGTTGTGAACTTATGGTATCGTACTTCATGTGTTTCAGGTGCTGGCTGAGCCCTGGAGGCTGTCCACCAGCCAGACTCCCCTCCAGCAGGTGGAGCTGTTTGACACAGTCAACCACCCAGAGTACATAGCCAGCGGAGGGGGCTTTGGCCCGGTCGGTGCTCATGTTTTCATCCTACACCATATGGTTGCTTTTAGAATTATAGAATATCCTCCTGAGACCCAGCAATTTATTTTGGTCCTCTGTAGAGCACATCGGTTTTTGGCCTGTATCTCTGAAACCAGGATTTTTTTTGTTTCTCTGGGTCTCAGGAGGATATATGATCCATACGTTCTTGTCACTGTGAAAGTACATGTGCAAATATTTGTCATATTTTCCAGATACACTTCCTATTAGGCTTTAACAATGAGTTGAAGGCTGGTCCGTGTCTGTTTCAGGTGGCCGATGATGGTTATGGGGTGTCCTACTGCCTCATGAATCAGGACCTGATTCACTTCCACATCTCCTGCAAACACTCATGTCCAGACACTGTGAGTTTCATCAGTTTTTCAGACTTAATTCTCCATATCAATAGTTTTAACTGCTGGACAGAAGATGTCGCCTCCTTCACTGAAAGATTCCTAGTTTCTACATCACACTTGTGGAAGCTGCATAATGGACCACGATTGTCTCCAAACTAGCTGTAATGTCACAAAAGCTGCTCGTAGGTAGCTGCCTAAATCAACGTAAGAGGCTGCATCATCGTTTAAAGTTCACATTTCTTCCAACAAGAAAGAAAGACAGAGGATGACCAGGCAAAAAGAAGGAGAGGTGGAAATTGTCATATTCTAAGAGAATAAGAAAAATAGTAAGGTGGCCTACAGATGAGTCAACACATCCTTAACCTGCTGTAAATGTAGTTTAGGATAAAATGTGAAAGGACATGCAATGAATATGAATATTTTAAGGTCACAGTAGCTGCTTGGATGGATATAAGTAGTAGTAATAATAGTAAAGGAACTTCTAGAACAACAAATTCTAGATATTAAATTGCTTGCTGCCATGATTATCCTTCATAGAACTTTGTCATTTTCAATCTCCGACGCGTGACTTTTTCTTCTCCTTTGGTTTCGTGTCTCCCTTCAAGGACGCCAAGTCGTTCGGCGCCCAGATCAGAAAAGCCATGTGTGACCTGATGCAGCTGTTTGGCCCCAACCAGAAAGAGCCCGTCAGAACAGAACCGAGCCAGCCCGAGGTCAAAAAAGACCTGTAGATGCTCAGGGAGAAAGAGTGGTGAAGGCAGGATGTGCAGGTATCGTTAGATTAAAGTGGAAAGCTCTGTTTGTTTCCCTCATTCATGGGAAAGATTATAAATATGGTATTTTTTGGACAATATTCCCAGTGGGGAAAATGGTATAAGTGAGGTGATGTTTTTACTGACATGTTTGTGTGTGTTTGTATTAGCTGTGTGATGAGTGAGAAGGGAAAAGGTCCACAGATTAACAAATCAATTCATGTACACTATGGCTTATTTGTTTGATATAATTTAATACTTTTTTTTTTAAAGAAGCCAATATAAAGTTAGGGTAGAACTTCCTAACCCTTCATTTTATTGCAGGGAGTAATTTAACATACACCCGAGTGCAGTTTTTTGACACTGTTGTATATTTTCTGAACATTTCGTGCCACTGTTTGCTGTTGTTGAATTTGTTTGGACACATGTAGCCGACGTTTGCAGCAATGCATCCTGGGAGTAGACGCGTATACTGTGGAGGTGATGTCAGTTTCTACCTGTGACACCAGGTATTTTAACTTCTTTTACGTCCTAATCCGCTTTCTACAGCAACAAATGATTGTAATACTCCGCTAAAAAAAAAAGGCCAGGCTGTTTTTAAATGAAGTTAAATGACATTGTTTGATCAAATTTGTAGTTTGGCATCACCCCTGGATATTATATTACAGTTTCAACTTAGACTTTATTCTTTTAAAATGCATCTAAACTGTACAGATAACATTTTAAATACACATCTGTCTTGGTCCGTAGGCATTTAAAATGAACCAAATTATTACTACTGTAGTAAACCGTCATTTCGCTGTCACGTCTACAATGTTTTATATATTTTATTTTTTATCAGTGCACCATGACAATGCAAAATATACTTGAACAGCTGCACATGTTCATTCTCGACTGGTCCTGCGGGTCGGATGTGAATAATATATGAATATAAGTGACATTTTGTTTTTTTTGTGGTCAGTTATGGTGTTACTGGTGACACAAGTTCATGATTACAGCGTTTCTTTTTGTTTTATTCACCAGATCAGCTGAGCTTGTCCCATAATATTGCAATTGTGAGCCATTTTTTTTAATTAAAATTACAAGGGAACATAAAGGCATTCTTAAAGAAAAAGGAGCCTCCAGTGTGTTTGTTCTTAATTTCTCAACGTGTGTGTGTGTGTGTGTGTGTGTGTGTGTGTGTGTGTGTGTGTTATGAAGTCAGTATAGGTCAGTATGGTAACTTTAATCATTTGCAAAGTTTGGCCTCAGTGTCAGGTTTTCATTCAAAAATGTCCCCTGTAGGACTATTCCCTTCCCCCACACCAAGCGACAGCTGCAGGCTGCTGCATTATCACACACAAGATGGCTGGAAAAATTAAAGGGCAATTCCCATGTAGACACAGATCCCAAATATACACCATATGTATTTAATGACTGAAGCTGGAGGCTCTGGTATTAACAGAAGCTTTACAATTTAATATTATTATTGTGTCAAATCCCTCACTGAAAATTAATTAAACCTGTCAGATAAATGTAGTGCAGTAGAAAGTAAAATACAAGTACAAGTACTCCAAACTGTACTCAAGTTCAGTAAATGTACTTATCTATTTAAACTACTGGTGATTAAACGTTACTTTTGCAGTTAACTAGTGTTGAAACCCTAACCCTTTTAATAAGTATTGTGTGGGCTCCGTTAACGAGCCGTCAGTTAGGCCCCGCCCCCTGCACCTGCACCTGCGCAGCGACTTCTCGGTGACCCGCGCACGCACACTTCACGTGTTCACTGCTGGAGAGCTGGAGAAGAAGGATGGAAAGACGATCATGAAACACCATGGAACGCTTCAAAAGAAGGATAGCCCGATTAAAACAACATCATAATCGCTGCGAAGCACGACTTGAACGGGTAAGACGTTTATTTATTATTAATTCATTTGTTGGTATTAGCAGCATAGCCGCTAGCAGCTAGCAAAACAGCGAGTGAGTTAGCTTAAATTAAACAGCAGAAAGAGAGTTTGTGTAAATTAAACAGCAGCTCCCGATGTATTTAAACATGATTCTGTAGGTTTGGGTGACCGAATGATTTTAAAACATAACGTATTATAGATTTTTTTAATCGTCTGGGTGGGGGAGGGGGGATAATTTAACGAGAATGCGCGGTCTCGTTAGCTGCGCGCGCGAGTTAAACCGCGGAAATCTAACCGCATTAAACAGCTCCTGTTGTATTTAAACATGATTCTGTAGGTTTTGGTGACCGAATAATTTTAAAACTTAAGTTAACATAGATTTTTCTAGTCGTCTGGGTGGGGGGAGATTCTTTAACGTGAATGCGCGGTCTCGTTCGCTGCGCGCGCGAGTGAGACCGCGAAAATGACAGAATTCCTTTGAAATAAAAGACTCAGCTTTCATTCATTTAGTTATTGATCAGACTGCGATGCTCAGTGCCTGTAAGTAGTTTAATGCTGTTAAATGTCCCTTACTCATCATGTTAGTAGTTTAATGCTGTTAAATGTCCCTTACTCTATCATTTTAGTAGTTGTTAAATGTCCCTTACTCTATCATTTTAGTAGTTGTTAAATGTCCCTTATTCTATCATGTTAGTAGTTTAATGCTGTTAAATGTCCCTTACTCTACCATGTTAGTAGTTTAATGCTGTTAAATGTCCCTTACTCTATCATGTTAGTAGTTGTTAAATGTCCCTTACTCTATCATTTTAGTAGTTGTTAAATGTCCCTTACTCTATCATTTTAGTAGTTTTTAAATGTCCCTTACTCTATCATGTTAGTAGTTGTTAAATGTCCCTTACTCTATCATGTTAGTAGTTTAATGCTGTTAAATGTCCCTTACTCTATCATTTTAGTAGTTTTTAAATGTCCCTTACTCTATCATTTTAGTAGTTTTTAAATGTCCCTTACTCTATCATGTTAGTAGTTGTTAAATGTCCCTTACTCTATCATTTTAGTAGTTGTTAAATGTCCCTTACTCTATCATTTTAGTAGTTTTTAAATGTCCCTTACTCTATCATGTTAGTAGTTGTTAAATGTCCCTTACTCTATCATGTTAGTAGTTTAATGCTGTTAAATGTCCCTTACTCTATCATTTTAGTAGTTTTTAAATGTCCCTTACTCTATCATTTTAGTAGTTTTTAAATGTCCCTTACTCTATCATGTTAGTAGTTGTTAAATGTCCCTTACTCTATCATGTTAGTAGTTTAATGCTGTTAAATGTCCCTTACTCTATCATGTTAGTAGTTGTTAAATGTCCCTTACTCTATCATGTTAGTAGTTTTTAAATGTCCCTTACTCTATCATGTTAGTAGTTTTAAATGTCCCTTACTCTATCATGTTAGTAGTTTAATGCTGTTAAATGTCCCTTACTCTACCATGTTAGTAGTTTAATGCTGTTAAATGTCCCTTACTCTACCATGTTAGTAGTTGTTAAATGTCCCTTACTCTATCATTTTAGTAGTTGTTAAATGTCCCTTACTCTATCATTTTAGTAGTTGTTAAATGTCCCTTACTCTATCATTTTAGTAGTTGTTAAATGTCCCTTACTCTATCATTTTAGTAGTTGTTAAATGTCCCTTACTCTACCATGTTAGTAGTTTAATGCTGTTAAATGTCCCTTACTCTACCATGTTAGTAGTTTAATGCTGTTAAATGTCCCTTACTCTACCATGTTAGTAGTTTAATGCTGTTAAATGTCCCTTACTCTATCATGTTAGTAGTTGTTAAATGTCCCTTACTCTATCATGTTAGTAGTTTTTAAATGTCCCTTACTCTATCATTTTAGTAGTTGTTAAATGTCCCTTACTCTATCATGTTAGTAGTTGTTAAATGTCCCTTACTCTATCATGTTAGTAGTTTAATGCTGTTAAATGTCCCTTACTCTATCATGTTAGTAGTTTAAGTAATGCTGTTAAATGTCCCGAACCCACGATAATGACGTCATTGAATTTTTCTGCTGATTACATTAGTTTTATTGTAATTACAGTAATGTTCTTAACTGGAATCATTTAACTCTGCTGTGAGTAGTTGCCTCACTCTCACACTACTGCCACTTTATTTGCTCATCACTTTTTCTCTGCGCTTTTTCACTCTCTGAGGGAGCTAAAGAGGCACAAAGCTTACAGTACCAAAGTGAACGAGTTAAGATTAAAATATTAGTTATTTATTGATTATTATGAGTGTAAATATATACTGACCACTGCAGAGGCAGAAAAAGATGACAGGACGGTTACATTCAGCAGCCTCAGACAGAAGTAATTGAAACACTCCTTGTCATTATTTATTGGTAGTATATTCTTTACTACTTATTATTATTATTATTATTATTATACATGACATTTGTAGATCTAATTTTAAATGTGATCACAATATATGAGTTGCCCAGTTAAAGTCAACCTCTTCAAATTCAGTCATGAAATGAAATTTGAGATTAACAAATACCCAGGAAATATCATTCTAAGTATGTGCATGTATGATTCTGACTGGTATTTTGCATGTGCTGACTTCAGCTGCAGGAACGCACCCCACTCATTCCTACCAGGAGCAAGTCAGATGAGGCTGAGCATGATACTGAGGAGGTGGAGGAAGAAGGTGCAATGGATGCTGCAAATGAAGCAGGACCAAGCAGGTTCACGCAGGTACTCAGACAGAGAGAAAGCATGTTTGGTACTGGACATTAATAAAGTTTCTCTGTGCATGCACAAATGTTACAAGAATCACAACCAGTGATATGCAGGAAGATAGAAAGACATAGTGGCTTTCTTTAAGGCAAAAATCCACTACTTTGTACTATTCATGATATATGAATGAATATGCAAACATACAACAACAAAGATACTAAACTTCACTTACCAATGAAATTCTACCTACAGATTTAATTGTTGTTATACTTGAAATTTGTGAATACAATTTTAGATGTGATTATAATACATGACTTGCCCAGTTAATATTGGGGGAACATATTGCTCCATCCATCTATGCTGAATCCATGCTTCCTTTTCACAGTGGCAACTGCATGCCAGGTAAAAGGGGGAAAAAAAAGTCTGGCACGAGACAAAAAAATACAGGCAAAAAATATTCCCTAAATGACCCAATTCCAGACCACTGTGCCTGAGCTGACCAATCACAGCTCTTGCGGTTTGTGTCAATGCGATGCGTAGTTGGGATTTTTTTGGAGGTGCGTGTCAGCCTACGGCATAGGGGTCTGCGTTGACGCCGTTGCTACACACACATACTCGTTCATCTGACACCGTGGGGTCACCTGACAAATGCCTACACCCTGGGGACCACCCTTTCTAAATGAGATACAGACATAGTTTCAATTCCAAAAAATCTTTTTAGATTTTAGATGCCAAAAAATAATTTGAAATATCAATATTTCTCAATTTAAATTTTTGAGTGTGTGTTCCTGACTTTACCATCACCATGGGCGATATGATCAGCTGAGTCCCCATGGTTAGGATTTTTTTTCCGATTCGGAAAAATGTTATGTTCAAAATGATCCCTGCTAAAACACGTAGATATATCCATACAAAAGGGTATATATGTTTATCACACTTAAAGGGTGTTTATTTAGCATTTGTCTGTAAAACAAAACAAATATGTATACCCCCTCCCCGAACCGCCACCTTAACGTGGTGGAGGGGTTTGAGCACCCGAATGATCCTGGGAGCTATGTTGTCGGGGGCTTCATGCCCCTGGTAGGGTCACCCATGGCAAACAGGTCCTGGGAGACGGGTCTGACTAAGAGCGGTTCAGAAGCCTCACATGAAGAAGAAAAGAACAAGGCCAGTTACGTCGCCCGGACTGGCGTTACCGGGGCCCCACCCTGGAGCCAGGCCTGGGGTGGGTGCTCGGCAGCGAGCGCCTGGTGGCCGGGCCTTTCCCCACGGGGCCCGGTCGGGCCCAGCCCGAAGAAACGACGTGGGGCCGTCCTCCCGTGGACCCACCACCTGCGGGAGGAGCCATGGGGGGCGGGTGCGGAGAGATCCGGGTAGCAGTCGAAGGTGGGGATAGGGTGAGGAGCTCGGAGTAGAGCCGCTGCTCCTACACGTTGAGAGGAACCAGCTGAGGTGGCTCGGGCATCTGCTCAGGATGCCTCCTGGACGCCTCCCTAGGGAGGTGTTCTGGGCATGTCCCACCGGGAGGAGGCCCCGGGGAAGACCCAGGACACGCTGGAGGGACTATGTCTCTCGGCTGGCCTGGGAACGCCTTGGGGTCCCACCGGAGGAGCTGGAGGACGTGTCCGGGGTGAGGGAAGTCTGGGAGTCCCTGCTTAGACTGCTGCCCCCGCGACCCGGCCCCGGATAAGCGGAAGAAAATGGATGGATGGATGGACAAAACAAATATGTTAAGAAAAAAATGTTTTCCAATGTATACAAACATGTCTATATTTATATACATAGAACATGTTCTTATTTAGGAAGAAAATAAAAAATAGACTTTGTTCCAGTTTTTCCCCCAAAAAATGCTGTATCCAAAAATAAAATGTTCCATTTTTGTAAGATTTTTCACATTTTTTTTAAACACCCACCATTGAAAGGGTCAAGCAACTGTCATGAACATTAACTTAGAATGTGGAGAGGGCAGAGCATAGCGTTTGTCAAGCTCTCTAATCATTTTCTTAAAGCCCTCGCCCTCGATTGTATTGATAGCCTGCATATCTTTGGCTAGAAAATAGCCTCTGGATTCGGTCAATGCCTTGTGCCTCTCTGAATTTGTGGCATAATGAGTTGCATTGTGCAACTTTCTTTGGATTGACAACTGGGTAGCCTTGCTGGTTGAGGTGACGTTGGCCTCGTATATTATCTGTTTTTTCTTTATTACGTTATCGTGGATTACCTTGTGGTTTACTTTGAGGTGTGTAAACAGATTTGTTGTATTAGCATAAGGTGCAGACACCACTTGCCGGCAATTCCTGCAGATAATTGTTTTCTGTTCTGTGTCCTTCTCTTCAAACCCAAAATGGTCCCACACCACCGAACTCCTTCTCCCTATTCTATCAACCAACTGAGCCTGCCCTGTTTCTTCTGTTGTATTTTCCATTTCCAGCACGTTTTTTTTTTTTTTTTAACTAGTTTGCTAACTCTTCTCACAGCAGGAACCGAGGAGAGCGCGAGACTGCACAGCACTTGTGAAGTCAATGACGTAGCACACGCCGCCTTTTGATTAACCCCTTCACGGCCACGCCGGTGTCGCGGCAGTACAGATAGTTGACAAAAAATCGTTTATAGTCGATATTAATTATTTTCATATTGTTTGACGCCAAAATCGTTATCGTGATTAAAATACGAAAATACGAAAGTCGGGAACACACAGTGGCTGTAGGTAAACACCACTAACACACCATATGAGGATAAAACATAGGGAGCTGGAAATAAATTTGGTCAATCAGTGTTTCCAATGATTGGATAAGAGTTTGTAAAGGGACAACATAGAAAAAACAGGTATGACCCTAATGGAATTTGTAAACATTTCACTCACCACTAGAATCTGCCATCTGAGAAGAATGACATTCATATGACTCATGGTAATGCAAAATAGGATGGTGTTAAACCAATTACAAATTTACAGCAAGAACTGAGGGCACTGGGCAAAATCCTGGCTTCTTTCTTGGTTTACAGGATGGCAGAAAAATCATAATTACAAATTTAACACCAATAATTATTTGCTTCATTGTAAAAATAAAAATACTGTGCTTTGTAATCCTTTTTATAATGTTTCCATATTTATTATTGCGAACACTATGGATCAGTATCTAGCCTTGACTCACACAGAACGAACTGTGTGTTGTACAAACTGTAAACCTCCTATGATGAATCTGTGATTTTGAGCTATACAAATAATTTTTTTTTAAATTAACAAAACCAAAAAAGATTAGATTATGGTTGCATTTCTTTGTGAAAGGAGCCTGCCTTCTTATTTCAGATGTGTAACTAGTTCAATTTTCATTTACACTTTAATAAATCACACAAAATAAGAAGTTGTTTGAAACATCTTTATGTTTCTTTGTAAGAGAACAGAGCAACATTTTCTTTCTATTTGTTTTCCACTTTTTGAAGTTTGCATAAACACAAAAGTTATTAATTGATTAAATCAAAACTGACCCATATTAGGACATTAGAACTCTCCTCAACTGTCTGAGTTTAAAAAAAAAAAGAGAAAAACAAACTTGCATGAGCCTGAGGAAGGGAGGCATGACACCTGCAGTCAGCTGAGCAGCTGAGCTGTGGTGGTAACACCCCTTGCTGAAAATAAAGACACTTATAGTGTGCATAGAATATTTAGCATTAATGAGACATTTTCAGCTGTAAAAACAAAAATCCAGGCTACAGTGATGCTGATATGAACAACAGGTGCTAGTCAGTTGAATCAGTTGTGGATTCAGTGCAATACATCGAACAAGATGTAACAACAGAGTGCAATATAGTCCACAGAATACAGTCCATGTGAATAAAGGAACAGTAACATGAGAAAATGAAATCAAGTAACAGCATCAGTGATTTGCTGACTGCCGCTTCCAAGTGTCTATGCGGTTTTTCACATAATACCTAACAGCATCCCAGGTCCTACCTTTAAGCGCCTTTGGAGATGCACTGATACATTCAAGACACTCTGTTTTACCAGGAACTTTGCCAGTCTTTATGTTCAGCATCATCTTCTGTTCCACAGCCTGGATTTCGTCCTTGGTCCACATCTTCCTTTTTTTTTCTCGATGACTCTATAAATAAAATAAGATGAAATAAGAAAACAGGGAGGGATTCTCTTTTCAAACATTTTCTAATCTAGAACCATCATTTCATTACTTAAAACTCTCCATCACTCTGAACCTATTGGACACATGACTGAATAAATCATACAAAACACCAATTCAGTCACACAACTAATTCAAAGTTGTAAATAGAGATTGATCATTTACCATCCTGGCTGATTATCAGTGATAATTAGGGCTAATGATTAGGGAAAATATCATTATCCCAATTCTGGTCAATATTGAAAACACTATTCTTTTTCAGTTCCACAATGCATTCATTCAACATGAATGACTGAGCTTTTGTTTGAGATGTTAAAAAAGATTTGTTATGTTGAGATTTTATGCCATGTAGAGATCTGACGATCTTCCACATTATGTTGCCATAAAAAAAAATTGATTACAAAACTAGTTGATAACGTGTGTGGGCGACCGACACGGTCTCCCAACAAAAAGGGATCAGGGCAACCAGAAGGAGTGGAGACAGGACGTGATGGAACTCAGTTTTATCATAAAACAAGGCGGTTTATTAACGGAGGTACATAAAACAACACAGCATATGCTTACGCTTGCGTGACGGTCCACCTCTCAGCAGGTGGACCAAACAGGCAGTCCCACACGTCGCGCCTCCTGTGTGCCACCCGCAAACATGTCCGGGGGGGAATTCTCTCTCTGCTATCCAGTTCCCCCCTTATAAACAGGTGAGAAGGGGAGGGGCCATCACCTTCTCACACTTCCCTCCCCTGCTGGAGTCTTGCCAACTGGGTGGCGAGACAAAAGTGCGCGACCGTGGTCTGTGTCCGTCCCGGGGCCCGCTCGACCACTCTCCGTTTCCGGTCGTAGCCCCGCCATTGTCCTGCTGCGTCCCACCGACAACCTGTCGGCCATCTCCGCCGACACTTCCGGCGATCCTCTCGGTACCACAGTCAGCCCGCGAGTTCCAACTCCTTTCTCCAGCTTCTCAGGCGGCGCCACTGATCCCACCGCTGCCACCAAATGTGGGCGACCGACGTGGTCTCCCAACAAAAGGGATCAGGGCAACCAGAAGGAGTGGAGACAGGACGCGATGGAACTCAGTTTTATCATAAAACAAGGCGGTTTATTAACGGAGGTACATAAAACGACAACACAGCATATGCTTACGCTAGCATGACGGTCCACCTCTCAGCAGGTGGACCAAACAGGCAGTCCCACACGTCGCGCCTCCTGTGTGCCACCCGCAAACATGTCCGGGGGGGGGGAACTCTCTCTGCTATTCAGTTCCCCCCTTATAAACAGTTGAGAAGGGGAGGGGCCATCACCTTCTCACAGTGTTTTTTTTTTTTTTTTTTTTTTTTTTTACTTTTTAAGAGAGTTAAAATATCTGGAACTAAGTTTTTAGGATTTGTGTGTGTGCCTCTGAAAAAGGTTATTGATAAATTGAGTACCTCTGAATGGTTGTGATGAGGCCTCAGGCTCCTGGTCCTCTGTATCCTGTCTCCTCTTACCAGTACTACATCCAACTGTTGGCAAACACATTCACAGTAGAATTTTTTTTAAAAAGATTCCTTCATATACGCACTGACCAATGTAGAGCCAACCAGTTCCATGCACTATAGGAAAGTGCTCTGGAAATTAGAGATAAAGTCATGAACCCTTAAAGACATTCTGCAATAATGTCATAATTAAGACTCCTCAATATTCCTCCCCTGCTGCAGTCTGTACAGTCTGCCAGCACTATGTCGCCCTATGAGTGACTGGTGTTCTACAATCAGAGGCATAATCTGTGATGAACAGCATCAGCCTTTACTGTGACATACTATAGTGTTTCAATCGGTTTAATCCGCAGATGTTTTTCTCCCTGAGAAACATTTTTCACTGCCTGGTAAGTGAATATCTCCAGACTAACTGCTGTCCACACACTGGCTAATACTAGTAGAATTGATCTCGGAAACAATGGTTATAACAACTAAATATTACTGTAGTGATTCACAGGAATGAGAAATCCTGAAGATGTATCACTTCTTACAGTAACTATTTGAGTTTTTAAAGAAAAATGCAGACACTGATATTTCTTTCAACAGCTCAATATTCATTTTTTTTGACACATCTTCATTTCTCATCTCATCTTCTCCCGCTTCATCCGTTTCTGGGTCGCGGGGGCAGCAGCTTCGAGAGGGAAGTCTGGGTTTCCCTACTTCACATTTTGAATTAAAATATATAATGCAGTGATCCTAATGTATTGTATTAAAATGATTATAAGAACTTTGGCTTTACTCACGTTTTTTAAACACACTGCTGTTATATTGAACACTATTATACATAACATGTCACATAGTCAGATCCCCCCCCCCCCCCCAACACAATGTCTGCTCAGCCACTACAATGCTACCTTGTGTTATTTATAACTATTTCACAAATTCAAATTATAACAATGGTGTGTACACAATGAAGTGTTCCCATTTGGATCAATGTTGATCTCTTCCAGAGTCATGCCTTTAAATTCTGTGACGCCCCAGCTTGCCCGTGCTGGGTTAGTCACTGGCCCTTTCATTCTAGGTGCTCTGTTTTTTGGCATGTTTGTGTTTCATCCAGTAGGGGGAGCTCTAGGGCTCTGATGGCTGTAATTGGTGGCGTAATTAGGAGCCGGATAAAACCTGGACCTTCTGGTCTGCGAGAGACCTCTTTGGCTGGCTGCCGATACACCGCTTGCTGCTGGTGCTGCTGGCGTTCCCTTGGTTTTTCTTTACTTTTTGCACTACACTTTCATTATGCTGATTTCCATTACAGTTTGACTTTGTTTCTCATTCACTGACTTTTGTGCATAGTTTGGGTTAATAAACCTTCGTATTGACTTATTTACAACTGTGTGGTCTCCCCCTTTATGTCGTGGCGGCCTTGAGCCAGGCGACCGTGACATGTGGGGGCTCGTAGTCGGTAATAGTAACCTGAGACTTTGGTACGTAAATTGCGTTCTCACTATTGGCTAGGGTAGGGCATAGTGCGTAAACGAGTTACGTGTTTTATGAATGAAGCGTGAGCCTAAGGGCGTAAATTTGGTAGTAGCGTGTTTTATGAATGAAGCATGAGCCTACAGGCGTAAACTTGGCCTAGACTTCTTGTTTTGGGGGAAACACGCAGGTTGTATTTTGTTTGAGCTCGTGTTAAAGTAATTGCGGTGTCGCGTAGTCGCTAAAGGATGTAAGTATCTTTTGGTCCCAACCTATGTTTTTTTGCGCGGTGTATTTGGCGGTTTATGTAGCAGGATTACACCTTGTTGGAGCTATCTTTTATCCTCGGCTTAGAGCGCTGTTGCGCTGGGGCTAGGCTGGAGTGTCACTGTGTCTGGACTGAGGACATCGCCGTGGAGATCCGGGCTGAATTGGCTTCGGTCGGGGCAGTACGACTCCAGCGGTATTGGTGAGTAAAGAACTTGGTTCTCGGGCACAGTGTGAAGTTAGGTTAGTATATGGGGGGTAAATGTTTTAGATACGGGGATGCTCCGTTGTTGGTTTGTCCTGTTTCATGAGCTGCTGGTGCTTCGCGTAGTTAATGATAAAGCTACTTGGGTTGGTTCGTTTGGATGATCGATTTGTGGTTTATTTGCAAGAGCGTTGTTTACGTGTTAAGTGTTAATATTATGTTTATGGTTGATCATGAGCGCAGTAGCGGAGTTTATTAAAGCACCGTCTAAGAGGTTGTTTGCAACTTTTACTAAAGATCAGCTGCTTAGTATAGCAGATCATTATGGAGTAGAACTAACGATTCCCAAGTCTTCTAAAAAAGAGCAGTTGTATGCTTTGATTTATAGCAGATTAGTAGAGAAGCAGGTGCTGTCGGATGTTGTTGAAATGGAGAGTGGTAAACTAGCGCAAGTTTCGGATGCAACAGTCGGAGGTAGCCCGACTGCATCTCAATCGATTGACTCGTTTTGAGTTCCAGCGGGCCGTCTGTGGTGTCTAGCCAGCTGACTTATGAACAGCAAGCAGAGTTTTTGAAGCTACAGCTGGAACAAAAGAAATTAGAAGCGCAGGAGAGACAATGGGAGCTTGAACAAAAGAAACTGGAAGCAGAAGAGAGAGAAAAAGAACGTTTATTGGAAAGGGAAAGGCTTCGACATGAGGAGTTGTTGGAGTTAGAGAAACTTAAACAGAGGGATCTGGAAAGAGAAATTGAGTTTAAAAGGCTTAACCTGATTGCAGAGGGCAAAATGTCTGCTAGTGGCAGTGGTGGAGGTTTAGCCCAGCACTCGAGCTTGTCTGGTATGATAAAGTTTCTTCCCAAATTCAATGAACGTGATCCAGACGTTTTTTTCTCTTTGTTCGAAAACGTAGCCTCTGATAGAAATTGGAGTGAGGAGGATAAGGTTCTGCTTTTACAAACTGTGTTAGTCGGAAAGGCTCAGGAGGCCTTTGTTGCTTTGACTCCAGTGGATAGAAAAGTTTACCAGTCTGTAAGAAAATGCTGTCTTAAAATGTTATGAATTAGTCCCCGAAGCATACCGTCAGCGTTTTCGCAACTGGAAGAAAACTGACCGGCAGACGCACGCTGAGGTGGCCAGGGAATTAACAAGTTTTTTTCAGCGCTGGCTCTTGTCAGAAGGCGTTGAGACGTTTGAGACATTGTCTGATCTTGTAGTGGTCGAGCAGTTTAAAAACATCCTGCCTGAACGTGTAGCTGTTTATGTAAGTGAACATCAGGTCAAAACAGTTGCAGAAGCCGCAGCGCTTGCCGGTGGATATGTGTTGACGCACAAGAATCAGATGCGTGATTTTGCCGTGCGCAACGAATGTAATCGTTATGATCGCCCTTCTCGTTTTAATTCGGGTCCTCCATTGAGATTAGAACCTGTCAATCAAAATAAGGGACGTGAGGGTGATGCACAAAATAAATGTCATTATTGTCTTGAGGTTGGTCATTGGAAGCGAGATTGTCCATTGCTTGGTGCGCGCAACAAGGATAAGGCTAGCGGTAAGTTTGCTGGTTGTGTGGCTAAGAGTAGGCCTGTTTCTGGGGTTCGCGGTGCACAGTTTAAATCTGATGTGTTTTTTTCAAGGCCTTCAAAGTCTTTGAAACCTGTGCCTAATGTGCTTGTAGAGATTATTGGTAAAACAACTGTGTCAGATGGTGGTGACTACAATCCATTTTTGTCTGATGGGTTTGTTTCGCTGGTGGGAAGTACTGATAAGGTTCCTGTTAAAATTCTCCGGGATACGGGGGCCTCAGAGTCTATTAGTCAATCTGTGTTGCCATTTTCTTCTGTCTCAGACACGGGGAGTGTGGTTTTAATCCGTGGTATTGGGCTTCAGTCTTTTTCAGTGCCATTACATAAAATCTGCTTGTACCCTGGTTTTGTCAATGGGGAAGTTACTCTTGCTGTTCGGCCATCTCTTCCCATAGATGGTGTGGACATGATTATTGGAAACAACTTGGGGCGAGATTGTGTCTGGCCGGAGGGGTCACCAGCACCACCTCTTGTGGTTAAAACAGAGGTAAAGCCAGTAGTTGAGGTGGATGAGAGTTTCAAGGATTTTCCAGAGGTGTTCACTGCTTGTGCGGTTACGCGGGCAATGGCTCGGGCACAGGCGGAGGGCACATCTGATGTATCCAAGTCTAGTAAAGTGAAATGGTTCGTTCCTGAGTTGCCAATCCCTCTTTCCCACAGTGAAATTTCAGATGCCCAGATAAAGGATAAAGGTCTTGAACAGTATTTTGAGCTGGCTTCAGATGAGGCTGTGGATGGTTATTGTGTTCGGAATGGGTTGTTGCTTCGCAGGTGGTTGCCACATGCAGACACGGAGGTGGCAGATCCAGTGTGGCAGGTGGTAATGCCTGAAGAATACCGTAGCGTTGTGTTGAAGTCTGCTCATGGGGGGGTAGATGGACACTTTGGGGTTAAGAAGACCTACAATCGGCTGCTTCAACATTTCTATTGGCCGCGAATCAAGAGAGATGTAGCAAAGTTTGTGAAGTTGTGTCATGTTTGTCAAATTGCAGGGAAACCGAATGAGTCTATTAAACCTGCACCTCTACATCCGATTCCATCTGTAGGTACTCCTTTTGAATATCTAATCATTGATTGTGTTGGTCCATTGACCCCATCCAAATCGGGCAGTGAGTATATGTTCACCATAATGGATCAAGCTACACGATACCCGGCTGCGTATGCCTTGAGGAGCATCAACACTAGGTCTGTGGTGAAGTCACTGACTCAATTTATATCTATATTTGGTATTCCTAAAGTGGTTCAAAGTGACCGTGGGTCAAATTTTACATCTACAGCGTTTGCTGAGGCATTGAAGCTACTACGCATCAAGCACAACCTGAGTAGTGCATATCATGCACAGAGTCAGGGGGCGCTTGAGCGTTTCCACGCAACATTAAAGTCTTTGTTGCGGGCGTATTGTCTGGAGCTGAAAAAGGAATGGGAAGAGGGCCTGCCGTGGCTGCTATTGGCAGCACGGGCAGTGGTTCAGGAGAGTACAGGTTTCTCCCCAAATGAATTGGTATTTGCGCATGAAGTGCGCACTCCTTTGTCCGTTTTGAAGGGTGACTTGGTTAGTTCCGAGCCACCTGAGAGTCTGTCTGAGTACGTCTATGGTTTTCGCCGCAAGCTATTTTTGGCCTGGAAGATGGCTAGTGAGAACTTGACCAAAGCACAAAAGAAAATGAAGCGTCTTTATGATCGAAAGACAGAAGGAAGAGTTTTCAGCCCGGGGGATCAAGTGGTAGCATTACTGCCCATTCCTGGCTCACCACTTGGAGCGAAGTATTCTGGTCCATATTCTGTTGTGAAACAGGTCTCTGACACGAACTATCTTGTGTCCACTCCAGAGCGTAGGAGATCTGTGCAACTTTGTCATGTCAACCTGCTCAAACCGTACTACCCTTCAGTCTTTCAGGGGAACGATAGTGGGGTTCAAGTTAAACCAGTTGGGCTGTCTGTTGTTGAAGATGCGGGTGTCACGTCTCAGGTGGCAGCTGAGGATGACGTGCGTGGTCCGGATGATGCAGTCCTGCATGGGCGGTTGAATAATACAGAGAACTTGGCAGATTTGGACAGTTTGGTGAGTCATTTGGGAGGGGAGCAACGGGAACAGTTAAAGTCTCTAATTTTTGAGTTTTCATCTTTGTTTTCAGATACACCAACTTGCACCAGTCTGATAGAGCATGACATAGACGTGGGGGATGCGCGCCCTATTCGGCAAAGGTTCTATCGTGTTGCTCCAGACAAACGTAAGAGTTTAGAGGATAGTGTGCAGTACCTGGTGGATAATGGGCTAGCTACACCATCGTATTAGAGTTGGGCTTCACCGTGCCTGCTAGTTAGGAAGCCAGATAATACGTTCAGGTTCTGCACTGACTATAGGAAAGTGAACTCAGTCACTAAACCGGACTGTTTTCCTTTACCTCGAATAGAGGACTGTGTGGATCAAGTTGGTGCTGCTTGTTTTGTGAGTACGTTTGATTTGTTGAAGGGCTATTACCAGGTGCCACTGACTCCCAGAGCTCAGGAGATCTCTGCATTCATAACACCTTCAGGTCTCTACTCTTACAGTAGGATGAGTTTTGGGTTGCGCAACGCCCCTTGTACATTTCAACGGCTTATGAATGGAGTTATTGCCGGTTTGGAGGGGTGTGCAGTGTACATCGACGATGTGGTGTCTTATGCTGATACCTGGGAGCAACATCTTTCTCGCATTCGCGCGTTGTTTGAAAATTTGGTGGCGGCAAATTTAACAGTGAATTTGGCGAAATGTGAGTTTGCCAAGGCCACTGTTGTCTATTTGGGCAAAGTGGTTGGTCACGGTCGGGTACGGCCGGTAAGAGCCAAGGTTTTGGCCATAGATGCATTTCCTCCTCCATGTACGAAGAAGGAGTTGATGCGGTTTTTGGGAATGATTGGATATTACAGGAATTTTTGTTGTAATTTCTCCACAGTTGTTGCTCCTTTAACCGATTTACTTAAGGGTTCAGTCAAGTTTGTGTGGTCTGCTCAATGCCAGCAAGCGTTTGAGAATGCTAAACTTTTGTTGACTTCTGCACCCGTCCTGGTTGCGCCGCGGCTGGATCAGCCTTTTAAGTTACAGGTGGACGCAAGCCAAGTGGGGGCCGGTGCTGTTCTATTGCAGGATGATGAGTGTGGCGTGGCTAGGCCGGTTGGGTACTTCTCACGCAAGTTCAATAAACATCAGTGGAATTACTCCACCATTGAGAAGGAGGCCCTGGCATTGATCTGGGCTCTCCAGCACTTTGACGTTTATGTGGGGGGTGGGCAGCATCCTGTGGTGGTCTTTTCTGACCACAACCCCCTTACATTTCTTTGGTCACTGCAGAATGCCAATCAACGCCTTATACGGTGGGCACTCTTTTTGCAACCATATAGACTGTCTATTCGTCACATCCGGGGTGTGGAGAACGTGATGGCGGATGCGCTGTCTCGGGCTCTGGATGGGACGGTGTGATTGTGTGCATGTTTCTTCTACCCTTGTGTGAAAGGTTTCAAAGACTTTGAAGGCCTTGAAAAAACCACATCAGATTTAAACTGTGCACCGCGAACCCCAGAAACAGGCCTACTCTTAGCCACACAACCAGCAAACTTACCGCTAGCCTTATCCTTGTTGCGCGCACCAAGCAATGGACAATCTCGCTTCCAATGACCAACCTCAAGACAATAATGACATTTATTTTGTGCATCACCCTCACGTCCCCTATTTTGATTGACAGGTTCTAATCTCAATGGAGGACCCGAATTAAAACGAGAAGGGCGATCATAACGATTACATTCGTTGCGCACGGCAAAATCACGCATCCGATTCTTGTGCGTCAACACATATCCATCGGCAAGCGCTGCGGCTTCTGCAACTGTTTTGACCTGATGTTCACTTACATAAACAGCTACACGTTCAGGCAGGATGTTTTTAAACTGCTCGACCACTACCAGGTGACCGTGACAATTCAGACAGCTGTCCTCTCCCACAGGCCATCAGCACCTTGGCAACTTTTGCAATTTCTAATGTTCCTTCAGGCAGGCGATAATATTGTCGGTGGACTGATGTTTTGGCCCATAAAACCTGCTAAGCAGTCCTCCTCATTGTCTCTCAAGTTAAGGACTTGTGACATCATTGCCGTTTGCTTCCTTAGTCTAGTTGAGGTCAATGTTTTAGGGTCCTTTGCTCCACATTCAATCGCCATAGCACGGATGGCATCAGATCCTCTGAGATGACTTTCTGCATCAGGTCTCCCAAATAAATACAGATTTTCATTCGGGACTGTGAGCGACCGACGTGGTCTCCCCACAAAAGGGATCAGGGCAACCAGAAAAAGAAGTGGAGACAGGAGGCAAAGGAACTCACAAAAAAACATTTATTGGCGGTGGTACAAAAGAAACAGAAAAAAACCCTCACGACTTGACTGATACTCAGGCCTTTGTGCATCAATATGGTTATGCAGTCTCACAACATCTTCACAGTAGGGGATAAGAAGTGGTTTTTATTCCATTTTGACTCTCTGAAGTTCCTGACTGCATGCGAGGACACCCACTCATCCCATTTCTTTTCCTTTAATTGCCTGAATGTCAGCACATTTTCCAAGGCTTTCTTGTTCTCAGACAACCTTTCCTCAAACTCTGCAATATCTGTTATTTTGGTTAGACTATGACCTAGTTTGAGTGATAAGGATGGGATCTTGAAGCTGCTGGTATCTTCACTCCATCCACACACCATCTTCACAGCTTTCACAACATAGTTGAAGTTAGCAGGGATAAAGAAGTCCTCTATAGTTCTTAGCTTACCTAGGGTCCTTGCTTGCAGGACTAATCTTCCCATTTCACGCATTTTCTGTCTGATGTATTCGTGTTTTGATTTATCTGAAACATGCTTGTTATAGAAGTGTTCTCCTAATTTTAGGATGTATTTTTCTTGCCTAATTATGTTGATTACATTATCTTGGTTCATGCTATTTATTAGCTCCCAGACTTTGTTGTGTACCATAGATGGAACTGGCTGTCCAGCTGCACAAAGTGAATGCACTCTTGTTCTGCCTGGCTTTACAACTTTGCACTTCTTTGCCAGGTTGCATTTTTTCATATGCCGCCACAGTATCTTCTTTTTGAGTAATGCCTCACAGTTCATGCAGTGCATATAGTCTTTCACATTCACTGGTTCACTGTTTTGTTGCGAGGGAACCATCACTCCCTTTCCTTCCTTCAGGACATCATAATTATGGCAATGATTGCCCTTATTTCTTAACAGATTTAACTGCATCTTTCTCTCATCTGATCCTTTTGGATAACTGAAGGCTTTTGCTACTTCCGCTATGTTCTTTTGTCTTGCTTCAAGGTGGTGTGCCATTTTAGCGTATGGTTTAAAACAGTACAGACATTAGTGTCTCTTATTATAAACTCTACCACCATTACTTTTCTTTTCCAGGCTTAATATAGTCCTATCCAGTGGACTAGAAGATTCAGATGATTCACAAACAGCCATGCTATGTGTGGAAGAATATGTCTTCTACTGCCTGCATCTACCAGGCCTGGCAGGAAATTTCTTTCATTGCATCACCTCAGGATCAGTTAATGAACTGAGCTTTGATTTTCTTATTGCTTTGAGCAATTCAAGTTCTTCCTCTGAGATCGAAGCATCAGTTTCGGAAGTAGATCAGGGCACATACTCTTCTTAGATGATTTCAATGCTCGTCAGTGAATCTTCTGAGATGACTCCAAGCATTTCTTTTGTAAGCTAAGAAAAAAAATTTTTTAGATGAGATAATTCAAAAATGTTCTAACCATATTTTACATTTAAGTTACAACAGTTTGTGAGCGACCAACGTGGTCTCCCCACAAAAGGGATCAGGGCAACCAGAAAAAGAAGTGGAGACAGGAAACATTTATTGGCGGTGGTACAAAAGAAACTCAAAACGCTCACGCCAGCAGGGAAAATCCACCTCGCTCCAGGTGGACCAAACAGGCAGCTCCACTCGCCGCGCCTCGCGTCCCGCACGCAAACCCGTTCGGGGGAAACACTCTCTCGGCTATCCAGTTCCCCCCTTATAAACGGGTGAGAAGGGGAGGGGTCACCTTCTCGCACAGTTCTACCTTTCCCACCAGCAATAATAGCTTCTGGTACTTTCAAAACATTTAACACCTTCAAAAATTTTCATCATCATGAATAATTGTGTTTGTGCAGGCTGCACTTCAGTCAGGACCTGAAGCAGTCAGAAGCTAGTGTCCTGCAGGTCAGACTAACGGTTACAGAAGAACATGTTGCGTGTGAGCTCATGTTAGACAGGAGGCTTCTTGATTTTGGATATGATAAAGTTCAGGATGTAATGGTGAAGCCAGCACAGTGTGGGGTTTCTCCACCACTAAACACAGCTTGTCAAGTCCTGCCTTTTTCCTGGAGATATGTCTGAAAATGGACATAGTCTTATATTTGGTGATTAGTAATTTTTGCCCTAAAGAAAGCCACTGTCTTTCTATCTTCCTTGTAACATTTGTGCATGCACAGAGAAACTTTATTAATGTCCAGCACCAAACATGCTTTCTCTCTGTCTGAGTACCTGCGTGAACCTGCTTGGTCCTGCTTCATTTGCAGCATCCATTGCACCTTCTTCCTCCACCTCCTCAGTATCATGGTCAGCCTCATCTGACTTGCTCCTGGTAGGAATGAGGGGGGTGTGTTCCTGCAACTGAGGTCAGCACATGCAAAATAGCAGTCATAGTAAAGTATATTTTATTTGTATAGCCCAAAATCGAGTGACAACAAGTGCAAATCTTGGCAGCAGCTTCTGCTGCAGCAGCTTCCAGTTACAGTATGAGGCACTTGCCACTGACTTGCCACAGCAACTGGGGCTGTTTGAGGTGCTTGCAGCTAACTTGTGTTTATTTAATTGAAATGTATTTATTAGGTTAGAGAGGGGTCCATATTTTCTGTTTTTTTTTTTTTCTCAATTTTTATTGATTTAAAAAACTAAATAATGATAATAACACTGATGTAACCATTACCTGTCACAAAAGAATTTAGTGTTATCAGAGCACCAATAGGCTATTTATTGAATTCATGAACCTCCCCTCTTTCGCTGTCTCTCTCCTGCCTCATCTCTAACATCCCCTGTTCTTAGACACTCAGATTGTACAAGGACAAACTCCCTAAAAAAACTTTATTGGGGAAAAAAAGAGGAAGAAACCTCAGGAAGAGAAACAGAGGAGCACAGAGAAACTTTATTAATGTCCAGCACCAAACATGCTTTCTCTCTGTCTGAGTACCTGCGTGAACCTGCTTGGTCCTGCTTCATTTGCAGCATCCATTGCACCTTCTTCCTCCACCTCCTCAGTATCATGGTCAGCCTCATCTGACTTGCTCCTGGTAGGAATGAGGGGGGTGTGTTCCTGCAACTGAGGTCAGCACATGCAAAATAGCAGTCATAGTAAAGTATATTTTATTTGTATAGCCCAAAATCGAGTGACAACAAGTGCAAATCTTGGCAGCAGCTTCTGCTGCAGCAGCTTCCAGTTACAGTATGAGGCACTTGCCACTGACTTGCCACAGCAACTGGGGCTGTTTGAGGTGCTTGCAGCTAACTTGTGTTTATTTAATTGAAATGTATTTATTAGGTTAGAGAGGGGTCCATATTTTCTGTTTTTTTTTTTCTCAATTTTTATTGATTTAAAAAACTAAATAATGATAATAACACTGATGTAACCATTACCTGTCACAAAAGAATTTAGTGTTATCAGAGCACCAATAGGCTATTTATTGAATTCATGAACCTCCCCTCTTTCGCTGTCTCTCTCCTGCCTCATCTCTAACATCCCCTGTTCTTAGACACTCAGATTGTACAAGGACAAACTCCCTAAAAAAACTTTATTGGGGAAAAAAGAGGAAGAAACCTCAGGAAGAGAAACAGAGGAGCACAGAGAAACTTTATTAATGTCCAGCACCAAACATGCTTTCTCTCTGTCTGAGTACCTGCGTGAACCTGCTTGGTCCTGCTTCATTTGCAGCATCCATTGCACCTTCTTCCTCCACCTCCTCAGTATCATGGTCAGCCTCATCTGACTTGCTCCTGGTAGGAATGAGGGGGGTGTGTTCCTGCAACTGAGGTCAGCACATGCAAAATAGCAGTCATAGTAAAGTATATTTTATTTGTATAGCCCAAAATCGAGTGACAACAAGTGCAAATCTTGGCAGCAGCTTCTGCTGCAGCAGCTTCCAGTTACAGTATGAGGCACTTGCCACTGACTTGCCACAGCAACTGGGGCTGTTTGAGGTGCTTGCAGCTAACTTGTGTTTATTTAATTGAAATGTATTTATTAGGTTAGAGAGGGGTCCATATTTTCTGTTTTTTTTTTTCTCAATTTTTATTGATTTAAAAAACTAAATAATGATAATAACACTGATGTAACCATTACCTGTCACAAAAGAATTTAGTGTTATCAGAGCACCAATAGGCTATTTATTGAATTCATGAACCTCCCCTCTTTCGCTGTCTCTCTCCTGCCTCATCTCGAACATCCCCTGTTCTTAGACACTCAGATTGTACAAGGACAAACTCCCTAAAAAAACTTTATTGGGGAAAAAAAGAGGAAGAAACCTCAGGAAGAGAAACAGAGGAGCACAGAGAAACTTTATTAATGTCCAGCACCAAACATGCTTTCTCTCTGTCTGAGTACCTGCGTGAACCTGCTTGGTCCTGCTTCATTTGCAGCATCCATTGCACCTTCTTCCTCCACCTCCTCAGTATCATGCTCAGCCTTATCTGACTTGCTCCTGGTAGGAATGAGGGGGGTGTGTTCCTGCAACATACATGCACATACTTATGCCTAGTTTATAGTTCTGCGTGTGTGTGTGTGTGTGTGTGTGTATATGTGTATATGTATTTATATATGTGAGTTCTGCATTTCAAATGGGCCAAACCAGCTAATTCTGCTTTTATTTCTCAGGATTGTATTATCTGTCTCTACATAAACGTGTATATACATTTACAGCTCATACAGTACAAGTGTTCAAGTGATTTTTATATTATCTTGTTTGGCTCTGGTAACTCCCTCTGGCGGAGTTCATGATCGTGAAATGTCGCCCCTTCTATTTGCCGAGGGAGATAAGTTCGATCCTGCTGGTCGCTACCTATATCCCCCGAACTAACAACAGCAACAGAAGTGCAGCGCTGAACGAACTGTACCAGGCATTCAGTGAACAACAAACGGCACAACTAGACGGTTTCATCATCTTCGCTGGAGATTTCAACCATGCTGATCTCAAAACTGTTCTTCCCAAGTTTCATCAACAAATCCACTTTCCAACAAGAGGACACAACACTTTGGACTGTGTTTACACTCAGCACAAAGGAGCATACAAAGCCCCCCCCAACAACTCATCTGCAAACTGGACAAACTGGTCCTCAGCACCTCACTCTGCAACTGGCTGCTGGATTTTCTCAGCCAGAGGCCTCAAGCGGTGCGTGTTGGCAACAACATCTCAGACAGGATCATCCTGAGCACAGGGGCCCCACTAGGCTGTGTGCTCAGCCCCCTCCTCTTCACCCTCCTGACACATGACTGCACACCAACCCACAGCTCCAACCACCTTGTGAAGTTTGCCGACGACACAACACTGGTGGGCCTCATCACCAACGGCGACGAGACCCACTACAGGAAAGAGGTAGAGCTTCTGACCAGATGGTGCAAAGACAACAACCTCCTGCTAAACATCAGCAAGACCAAAGAGATTGTTGTCAGCTTCCAGAGAGGTCACGCCCAACACCCCCCTTTGACCATCGACAGTGCTGCAGTGGAGAGGGTGAGCAGCACCAAGTTCCTGGGGGTGCACATCAGTGATGACCTCTCCTGGACCTCCAACATCGCATCACTGGCCAAGAAAGCACAGCAGCGTCTCTACTTCCTGCGTAAACTGAAGCGGGCAAGTGCCCCGCCACCCATCATGACCACATTCTACAGAGGAACCATCGAAAGCATCCTGACCGGCTGCATCACCGTGTGGGGCGGGAGCTGCACTGACTACAACAGGAACGCTCTGCAACGCAGAACAGCTGAAAGGATAATCGGTGTACCACTACCCTCCCTGCAAGATCTTTACACCACCCGCCTCAGCCGCAAAGCTATCTCAATTGCCAACGATAGAAGTCACCCTGCACACAGTCTGTTCAGCCTCCTGCCCTCTGGAAAGAGGTACAGGAGCCTCCGCTCCCGCACCACCAGACTCACGAACAGTTTCTTCCACCAGGCCGTGAGACTGCTGAACTCTCTCCCCTCCTCCCTCTCACCCCCAGCCCCAGCCAGAAGGAACACCAGGCTGGCAAACCAAGCCTAGGTCACACTAGGTCACTGGACTGTCTCCCCCCCCCCCCCCCCCCCCCCCCACACACACACACACACACACACACACACACCCACCCACCTAAATTGACTCTGCACATGCAAAAATTTGCACACACTTGCTGCTTGTATATTTATATTTATATATATATTGTTATTGCACTAGTCGTTACATTACAACTACCTCATAATGCACATAACTGGGACAATCAGTACTGTCTTGTTTTGTCTGTTTTATCTTGCTGAACTTGTCCTTCCACTCCGTACTACTTATGTCTTGTCTTGGGGTACTCATGTCTTGTCCTGTCATACATGTTTGTTTGTTTCTAGTTTTAGTTTAGCACTTTACCGTTGTTGTTGTACCGTAGTTTAGGATTGTCTCGTCTTGCGCACCTGCACTTTGATGTTGTTGTACATGTAAACGCATACGATAGTGAGAAACGCAATTTCGATTCCTTTGTATGTCAAGTACATGTGAAGAAATTGACAATAAATTTGACTTTGACTTTGACTAACTCCTGACTTTCATAGTAGAAGCTTCACCTTATTTCACATCCTCATAGCAAGTATTTCTTCTCTTCAAGAAAAAAAAATCAAGCTGGACCCTCCAAAGCTCGGTGCCATCATATTTATTTTAGATGTATGGAAGCAAGGGGGCAAAGATTACGACCTGAAAACACACTACAGTGATTTAGCTATGTACTATATGTCCTAGTTCCGATTAACAAATTAAAGCCAGGCCCAGTTTGTGTTTTCGGCTCCTCCTAAACCACAGATTCAGACGTTTTCCGTCACGCCACTTCCTGTTCGCCGGCCTCTTCAGGTCGTCGTGACCAGTGGCAACGTCTCCGTCTCCCGGCAGGAAATCTGGGCCTGGACCCAGGACTCAGGCTAAGTCATCAGATGAGTCTGGATTATAAAATAAAGGTAAAAGGCAAACGCAACAAAGAGGAGCTTAATAACCACTGAAACATCCATTGAACCAGGTGTTATATGAATAGATATTCTTAAAAATGTTAATGTCTTAGAAGGTTGTGCTTATTTTAGTAAAAGTTTGATCAGTAAAGTAAGAATTCATTTTTCTGTTTTTACAAAGGCATATGTCTTTTTACACAGCATGTCTGTGAGAAGCAAGTGTGGTTATGTTATTGATCAAGTCATAACAGTTCCTCACTTAAATAGAAGTTCAAGGAAATGATGATGTCTGAGACTGACTTTACATGTGATTGGTACCATACATGTTGGATATTTTCCATCCTGATCCCTATAAAGGATCCCTATGTGTGAATCGTCTTGTTTTCGCCATGTTCCTTTGTTCTCGTCTTTGTTTTCTCCTCGTCCGAGCCGCCGCCACCTGTCTTTGTATCTCCAGTTTCAGCGGTGAGGTCAGCTTCAAACCCTTCTCTCATTATCCTGCCTGTCTGACTTCTCTTCATATCCCCAAAAGCCGCCAATAATCCACATAGAGAAGGACCCTGATATAAAAGCCTGTCTCCTCACGCTGGTTTCACTCTCTTTGTTCCCATCATCAGTGACCATCCCTCACTGTTCCTACACAGGTATGTTCTTTTTTTTTTTTTTAAACATTTTTTAAATAGGTGATGAACATCTAGAAGCTGTAAGTAACTTGTGTCTATAACATAGTGGGTTTTCCTCTTGTTTTACGAAGCATCCTTTTTTTTTTTTTTTTTGTATTTTTAAGAGCAGTATAATTTCCCCATATTTATTGTAGGATTTGTGTGTATATATATATATTTTCTCTAAGACAACATTAGAAATTAATTTTTTTTTAGCTGCTCAACCACTAGATTTTTCCCTCTGGAGAAGGTGGAGACCAAAACAGAGCTAATAGAGTCGATATTGCTTATATTCATCAGATGGAGAGAAACATGTTCCATTTGCTGAATTAAAAAAAAAAAAGTAATATAATCAGGCGCAATAGACGACCGAATAAACTAAATATCGTTCAGTGAGTAGATGTTTTGAATTGAAATGCATAATTATGTAATAACTGAGACATCATATTGTTGAAATTTCACTTCCCCTTATGTCATGTCCTGTTTTGTAAATTGAAGGTTAATTAATTATGTAAATTACTTTTTATTTATGTAAAAATGAGGAAAGAAATGTGTAGGTGTTGCTATTCAAACTTGAAGGCTCATAATCTGGAGCTGATAAAATAAAGCCAATGTGGAAGTGCCAAAAACTACAGTTCATGACACCCAATCCTAAAAAACAGACATGGTAAAATATACGATTATGGAGTAGAAATGAACGGTCAATAAATGGTTTTCCTCTCTATAGATAATAATTCTAGAATTGTATTTCATAACTCACCCATTAACATTTTATTAAAGCTTAAATTTGTGCATAATTTAGAATTTTCAGCTTGAGGCGACAGGTGGCTCGCCACTAGGTGGCTGCATCTTGCCGTCGAGGCCTGAGCTCCCTCCCAGCTCCACACTCCCGTTCCAATATGGTCAGGTGGGAAACAATTGTGGCTAAGAAAAACAAACTGGTGACGCTCGCATGAGGCTTTAAAAACGCAAATCCACAAAGCAGCGGGGGCGACGTCACATCGGCTACGTCCATTATTGAGATGTTTATGGTCATAATGGTCAGCGTTGTTTCTGCTGCCCACTTTGACTTCATCTCTAATAAGCATTTTATGGCTGTATCTGTCATTTAGACACTTTGGGGAATTCCACCCAATAATTAAACTAAAATCAGTTTCTTTTTTTCACTAAAATAACATTAAATGACCCACCCCTTGTAGGCGGGTGTTGATATCCCTCTAGAGCTATATATATATATGAATATACAGATATATAGATATATACTTGGTGCCCTTGATCTCCGTCTGTCTGTCCTGCCAAGTTAATGTCCGTCATTCTGGCAGAAACTCGACCACGAGGCGACGTGATGAATTCCTCTCCTGATCCCTCATCTGCCTCGTGTCCTTGTGCCCATGTTTATTCAGATTTAGACGCTCGTGCTCTGAGATCCTAACTAAAAAAACATCTATGGAAGAGGCAGCGATGTGACGCGTTAACGCACGTTAATGTGAGTCTGGGCAGGAGTTGGTGTGAAAATCTGTGTTTTTAAAAGTCCAGAAAACAGGTTTGCATAACTGATGGCTGGGAATGCTAAACTATTAAAGGGGATATCCTTTAGTCCACTGAGGCCGTGAGTAGATTAAATGATAATTTAGGACTTGGCTGGTGTTAGTAACAGAGATTAAACTCCCCATCCCACATTCTCTCCTGTAAATCAAATTAAACTCCGCTGGCCTCTTCTATTCCTGGACCATTACCCTCCTCTGGCCTTCGTCTTGGTCTTTTACTCTAAACAAAAACACGACCTGAGTTCAGTAACACGTCTCCAGGGGCCTGAATTCACTGCAAAACTATTAAAAAATATAGATATTTTATGTGTTCAAATTAATTTTCATCCAAATAAACTGTTTGAGGATTTGACGTCTTCAAGTTCTCCATTACTTTGTAGTAGTTGGGTGCTTAAATCCCTTCAAAATAAAGTTTTTGACTTTCTCTTCTTGCCAAACATGACTTATCACTGATGCATATGTTTGCAGAATTTAATATGGATAAACTTTTGTTCAGAATCAATTTTGTGCTGTTTTTTTAATAGCTGAACCACATAAAAAAATCATAAAACTGCATATTGTTCGAACTTTGATATATTCTGTTATGTGTTTTATCTGTAGTGTCGCCATGTCTGAATATGAAGAGCATGGGTGAGTCCAACCTGTTCCTCGTTAATAATATAATGGATTACTTTATGTTTTACATCACGTCTGATGAACTCTGCCGTTGTTTCCTATACAGAGGCCATCAAGAGGGTAAGGTTTACTCCTCGTTTTGATTAATTCACCGTTTCATCTGATCCCGTCAATCTCTCTGATGAAACTCGTTCTTCCACCAGAAGAAGACGAGGAGCAGGGAGAGGGAGGTGAGAGGTTGAATGTGAACTTTACACGTCTGTGAACCTGTTATGTTGACATGGTAAAATATGTTTTGAATGTTAATATGATTTAAAATAGTCGTAAAACATAGATATGTTAAAATATATACAGTATAAGAAACACAAATGCACTAGGAATTTTCCATATTTGTATATCGTTGCCACATGCCGCATATTAGAAAAAAAATTATAACCTCAAAATTGAACTAAATGTGAAAAATAATAATAACGTTTACTTGGTGATAGTAAGTTTAAATTTAATTTGGTGATCATTTTCGAAAATTCTGAATAAAATTGATGAAATAAATGATGCTCACATGTCAAATGTCCATGAGCAAAAGGGACTGGTCATGTGACCTCATTTATTGTATGCCCTTCAAAATAAAAGCCTTCAAAATATCACCACTTTTTTTTTTTTTTTTTAGAAAAATTGAGATAATAGAGGGTTAATCTACTTCACATTCCCTCATGACTAATGTGTCTTTCATCTGGCTGTGACTTTAATTGGATCTGTTGTGTTTTCCCCGTTTAATACCATCATTTATGACAATAAAGTGGTGACATTTCATGTGGTTATTGATTTATTTACCATCTACTGCTCTGGCTGTTTTTCTGTTTTTGTGGAGGAAGAAAGGCCCAGATACAAGTGAGTATGTTTATAGTGATAAATTCAATATTCCACTCAAACTAAAAAAAAAAGTATATTTTCAGTGTAAATGCCTTTGTCCTATTTTCCAGGCCAGTGCTTGCTGCCCCAAAAATCCCTGAGGGAGAGAGGGTTGATTTTGATGTACGTTCCCCCCAAGTTTGTTGTAAATAGAAAACCATTCGGCCTGTTGTAAAAAAAAAAAAAAAAAAAAACAGCTTTAATGAAGTCTGATGTGTGTTTGGCTGGTTCCTGTTAGGACATCCACAGGAAACGGATGGAGAAGGATCTCCTGGAGCTGCAGACGCTCATCGACGTCCACTTCGAGCAGAGGAAGAAGGAAGAGCAGGAGCTGATCGGACTCAAGGACCGGATTGTATGCGATGCTGTTTCTCATCCGTGTGTCCAGATAAAGTCTTTGAGTTAATAGGAAGTGAATAATGAGGCGAGTGGATGTCGTTTTCTGTGTTTCCAGGAGAGCCGACGGGCAGAAAGAGCCGAGCAGCAGCGTGTGAGGGCCGAAAAAGAGCGCGATCGACAGACCAGGATCGCGGTGAATAGAGGCTCATTTCTCCAGTGTTTGATATTTCAACTAGAAGTTAATGATTAGAAAACTTAGTTTTTTGCCTAGCAGGTTAATAGAGCATTATGCAGCAAAATTTAAAGAATAAAATTTCTATATTAACCCATTAGAACCTACAGTGACACCGGTGATATGCAATATGTTCACCACTAATGCCCAAAGGTACATGCATGTCAAAATACAGATCTTTTGGAATAAAAAGTATTATTATAAATATAAATACCTTTATAAATATGTTCTATGTGGCCTACTTGGTCTATGGTATAACCCACATAATTTACCTTTAAGGGTAAATTAATCTGGGTTGTTATGGGTTAAATAATAATAATAAAAAAAACGTTATTTCTAACTTTGTGAATGTCTTCATGGGGAAAATGACGAAACTGGCATGTGTTTAATACTAAAAACTACCAGTTTTATTTTATTATTATATTATTTTTTTTATTTATTTATTTCAAAAAGGTTTTACATTTTAAAAACTTATATTCTAGGTGGATTAAATATTTAAAATTCATTATGTTGTGGTTACACCATTTGACATTTTGTGTCAAAAATTTGCACAAAATTATATTTTTTGAATGAACACAAAATATACATAATGAGAGACCTGATGATGCTTCTTAAAACTGTATATTAAATGTTTTTATTTACTTTCTCATCTTGCATGAACATGATTTTTCTGTTCTATTTGATTAATAACAGTTTGACCTTTCATAGTAAATACAAAATTATCTGGATAACCCCAAACTTTTGAGCAGTAGTGTGAGCTGTTGAGTCTTAATGTTTGAATCTTCCAGCGAGAATTAAAAAAGAAAAACTTTACAGGAGGAGAGGCAGAGAAAGGAGGAAGAGGAGGCAAAGAAGAAGGCAGACGACGACGCCAAGAAGAAGAAGGTCCTGTCCAACATGGGCGCTCACTTCGGGGGTTTCCTGGCCAAGGTCGGTGCGGCACGTCCACAGGTGTGTCATTGCCTTCAGGTGCTGAGGTGCTGAGACGCGTCTGATTGGTGCAGGTGGAGCAGAGGCGGGGCAAAAGACAAACGGCGAGGGAGATCAAGAAGACGACTCTGGCAGAGAGACGGAAACCGCTGGCTATAGAGAACCTGAGAGAAGACAGCCTGAGGTGGTCGATTTCTTTTAAAAGTCCTTTATTGTTCACTTATTGTTGATATATCACCAACAATCCAATAGCAAAAACCATATTAAGCTCAATATACTGTAAATGAGGCATCCTCAATTAAGATTTTTATATTAATATTTTAGCCATATATAGAAGATTTAGGCCTTGTTGTGTTTTTAGAATCAGAGCCAAAGAGATGTGGGAATGCATCTACCAGCTGGAGTCAGAGAAATTTGACCTGACGGAGAAGATGAAGAGGCAGAAGTACGAGGTGAGCTGGAAGAAATCAGCATTCACACTACGTTGGATTTAATCCTGTGCTTCTTATCTTTTTATTATTTTTTTCCCCCCAGATCAACGTCCTCCTGAACAGAATCCAACATGCTCAGAAATTGTGAGTCATTCTGCTTTTCTCAATGCATCACGACATACGACTCCCAGCACAGAGAGGAAGCTGAAAGCTCAACAGATGGAACACACACACACACACACACACACACACACACATACACGCACGCACGCACGCTCTACTCAAACATCTTTTCTTGTCTCGTGCAGCAAAAAGGTCCACGGTAAGGGGAAGGTTGGAGGACGCTGGAAGTGAACAGACACTAACAGGAAACGAGGAAAAAGGACGAATGTTAAACTGTTTTTTTTTTTTTTTTTTTTTTTTTTGCATGGTATTGCAGCAAATTTGCAGTGAAATTGAGATCAGATTTTTGTGTGTCATTTACTGAAATGAATTCAATTATTACATCAAAATGTTATTATAACATCAAGAGTACAGTGAAATATGAAATGTTATTCCTGAAAATACAAACATGAATCATGAAAACTCCAATAAGAAAAAAAGATCCAGTAAACTTCAGTCTGTTGCGTCGCGTGATGATGATGAGCAGACGGCTTCTCTGCGTTTACTTCCTCTGCGGTGTGAAGACGGCGTGAACGTCGTCGCTCTTCGCCCCACGCTGCGGTTCGAATCCGGCCTCCAGGGCGATGGCCGCCGCCCTCTCAGCGAAGCCGGCCTCCTGCTCCTTGTTCAGGTCCAGGAAGAACCTGAGATGCACGACGACCCACAAACACATCGCGGGGAGCTTAAACATGCTGATATGTGCAACGAGAGATTTCAGATACACACAAAAGTGAACGTTCTGAGATCTGAGAATCACAGAGCCGTCGCCGTACTCTTGGTGGATGCACCGTCTCCATGGCAACAAGCCCCATCGCTATAAAAAAAAAAAAAAAAACTCACTTGGCGAGCTCCACGACCAGCACGGCGTCTGCTGCTGCAATCTGTCTCATGGCCGGGCCCAAGCGGTGCAGGAAGCTTCACGCAGGACACGAGACGGGAAAACAGAAACGAGACGTGGTCAGCGGAGGTTAACGGAGCACAAACCTGGGCCCTGAAAAACGAACCTGACACAGAGGGCTGAACGGTGTTGAGAAAAAACTGAATTGTTTATTCTTCAATATTTCCTTCAAAAAAGGTTTAAGTGCAACAACATTTACAAGCATCATAGAAACGTAGGTTTTACCATTTAAACAATAAATGCCTAAACTAATGCAAGAATGAAAATTCTTGCATTATAACCATATTTATCAACCAGAAACATTCTATACATGGGTTCTATACAACAATTACAACTGTAAAACTAAAAGAGCATCTATGTCTGAGCAAAATAATCTTTTAACTTAAAATTGTAAAGGTCAGTGATGAATCATGGTTGCAAAACCTCTTTAAAATACATGTCTAAGAATTGAATTTGTACATTTTCAGTTCATGTTCTTGTCATTTAAAAGTCTTTGTCCCATCTAAAAAGTTGATCCGCAAAAAAAAATCTGCATCAGCTTTGATGATCTTATGATTGTTTTGCTTGAAATTGCCATTTCAGATCTAAATTTAAAGACATCCCTGGTGAAGGTAATAAAAAATGGCTCAAGAACTAACTCAACAACAAATGAAAGCTTAAACTGGAATTGAACATAAAGAGTCAAAATAAAATGCAATGCAAAATAAATTCTAAACTATTATGACTTTGATCACCAGTCATACTAGAAGTCTGCATTTTAAATGTGTGAATTATAAAAGCATCATCTCATATTATACACACATTGTGATTTAAAAAAGAAAATGCACCTGGATGAGAAGTAGATGATGTTGAAAAAGTGTGAATATTTCAGTTTTTCTGGCAACTTCTGAAGTGAATCCAGGGGCAGGAAGGTCACTGAGATCTGATTCAGATGCATCAGCTCTGAAAAAGGATTAAAGACATTTAAACGCTGGAATGACTGTTTCAAACATAGTTTTTCTATGTCAAAAATCGAACGAGGCGTCACAATGACAGGAAGTGGCGGTTCAACGACCCAGTTTCCAGTCACGCCTCCGACCTTAACAAACTGCAGTTCAGTCATCGAGCTTCCTGTTCTGACTCGGCGTTTAGAATCCACGCTTACCGCCGACGGGTTTCTGGGGCTCTGTGGTCGTCTCTGCTGCCCCCGCCTGAGGAGTGGAGGGGCAGCCCCGTCTGCTGGACAAGGACCGGAACAAAGCCTGGAGGTTGGAGAACGACACGTCCTGAGCTGTCTGCGGGCGAGAGGGAGACGGCCACGCCACATTTATTCATGAATCACACAGAAAACATCAATAAAGTATTTTATCTGCAGTAAAACCCAATGTTCCTGTTACAGCATCAATATATATCATCAATATCCACATCAATACAATAATAAAATAGTTTAATATAATATCAGTAGTAGCTGCAACTAACCACTATTTAGATATTTCATTTAGATTGGAGCTGTTTGTGGGATTATTTAATTGGCTCCTTTATAATCTCCTTTTTAAACATCTTACAGAAAATATTTTTCTTTATTAATCATTGAAGTTTGCATTACAGATAAATTAGCAAATTTCATTTATTTGAGTCAGTTTAAGTTTTAAATTAAATATTTTTATATTATATGTATATTTGGGTCAGTGGCAAATCATGCTTGTCAAAATGAGAAAGTCAAACACTTTTTAAAATACAGTTTTAAGAATCATTATTCAGGTCTCTCAACATGTACCTTTTGTGTTCATGTTGGTTTCTTGTCATTTAAAAGTCTTTTTTTTTTTACGAAAATCACAATTTGTGTGATTTTTTTTCTTTTACGTAGATATCAAATATACATTTTTCATTTTAAATCCAACTTTGAATATAAAACTAGTTGATAGCACCACATGACATTTTTAACATTGTCCCATTTGCTCTATAACAGCAAAATAAATGAATTCTGACTCTTTACCCTCTTTGAGGTTGTAGATAAATCCTATATTCATTATCTTTTATAGCACACTTTACACACTGAACAACGATGATTCATGGAAGTGGGTTAAACTTTCACCTTGACATGGTGTCCGTTCTGGGTCTTCAGCAGACTCTCGTCATCGGTTTCAATGCCGAATGAGAGGTACGGACTGGACACTATGTCCCCCCAGTAGCCCCTCACCGCCACCCTGTCGCCTCTCTGTACACACACACATAGTTGGGTTAATTCATGACGTGACTGTATTTTTTGTTCGTAGCAGCTCCTCTGAAAGCGCACACGTACCTGGCTGAACACCCTTGGAGACAGTAAAGTTGGATTTGTTGTCTGGTAGACACCCTCCCTCATCTCAAACGCCACGCCGCTCTCCCTCCATCGCATGTATTGTTGTTTGTTAATGAGGCCACACTGTGGAGCGAGAATCGGCACAGAAAGTCTAACTTTTAAATCTCTTTTAATGTGTACTATTTGTGGTTTTAAGAACCAAAACTCATCTAAATATATTTTTACATCTCAAGCTTCTCTCTTGTTATAACTGGTCATTTTGTGTCTCATTAATAATAAAACTTTTCTCTTATAAGCCAACTGCAATTCAAATTATATCAAAACTTTATCATATGAACAGTGTGGAAGCAGGTTTTAACGTATAATGAAATTCTTAATTGTCCACAAGAATGACATAATAGAATAACATAGAATATAAACTAGCAATAAAGATAAGTAATAAGGATAAGGTTCATAAAATTTACAGCTACTGGATGGCTGTGAGTTAATTCCTCTGACCTTATAATGAAAAAAACTATTAAACTCTCACATTATGAGTGATGATATTGAACCTTTCAGATATTCAAAGAAGCCTCGAGAAGTTTTCACATAGAGAAAATTCAACAAATTCAGTCCACAACATGCTCCAAATACCCCTTTAGCGTGCAGCTTCATAGACAGGTCCCAGTCGAAGCAGCCCCTCCTGGAGTCGTAACGGGTCCCCAGGTGCTGCCGGACCCGATGATCCCAGACCTTAGACATTAGGATACGAGGGGAAGACGCTGAGGACTGAGGCTGGATCCACAGCTTGAAAATCCTGGACAGCTCGTCTCGCTCCCTGAACTGCAAACATTCAAAGAAGATGGCATTAGATAATAGGGGACAAATGGACTAACAACACAAAATATTTAGGTTATATATATATATATATATATATATATATATATTAAAGAGAAATACATTTTTGAAAAAGAATGTGGGATTCTAATGTAGGACAGAAATGAAAGAAAAGAGAGATAAACAAATAATAATAAATATTACTATAAAAAGATTGTAATATCTAAATGCATAACACAATAAGACAAAATAAATACAGAGATAAAGCTATATATTAAAGAGAAATGCATTAAAAAAAAAGAATGTAAGACGCTAACATAGGCTAGGAATAAAAAAGGAATAAATAAATAAAGATAAAAAATGAAAAACCATATCAATAAAAAAAAATAAAGAAATAATTACTATATATGTATGCATATACATCCATACATACATAGGACCTTATGTAACACATTTATATAACATTTAATATGTGATAATTATATTATCATGACATGAGATTAATGTAATATAATATAATATAACACTATATTTTTCATAATATATCATATAACACTACAATATTATATAATATTGTATAATGGAAGATAACATATAATAGTATAATACATTATAATGTTTTATAACATAACATAATACAATACAGGATGTGTTTTTGAAATAGTATAAATAACATGACACAGTATAATAATATATCATGGGCTAACACTAATATTTGGCATTTCGGTGTAAGAGGGGTGAGGTCAGAGTGAGCGGCTCCCACTACTTAAGTGGATTTGTGTTGTACAGAACCCTGAGGCCTCAGCTTGTTAAACCCACTTCACACCTTGAGGAGAGCCGTGTTCAGACAGGGGTGAGCGGCCGTCTCCGGCTCGTCGCTGACGGACAGACGGAGCTGGGAGGCTGCACGTCCCAGCGTCTCCTCTGTCTGACTGCGGATCTCGCTGTTCCCAAACACCTCCAGGAAAACCTCTGTCTTCTCTGGAAATAAAAAACAAACATGAGCCGACTCTTTAAACGTGGATTTTAAACGTTTCTATCCAACCCACCGTTGAGCCCCATGCTCTCCTGGGGCATCAGAGCCAGGTGTAGGAGCAGCATCTGCCTGGCCACCACCTCCATGCTGCTCTCAATCACCCACACCTGCAGCACAGCAGAATTAAGGTTAAAATATAACAACTGCCCCCAGGGGTCAAGCAGCACGCTTTAAGGGTCAGATCCTCACATGAAGGCTTTCTGTGTCCTGTAAACCAGCAGCGGTCTTCAGAATATGTCGCGGATCTCCGCTGCCGACCAGTAAAACGTTGACCTCCCCTTCTGGTCTCTCAGCACCTGGAGACACAGGCAGGTAAAAATAAAATCAGTTTCTCTGAAACACATTGATTGTAGCACTGGGTATCAAACTTTTTTGGTAGTGAGGATAATATAAAAACTTGCTACCAGATAGTTTGACTCTCTTAAGAAGGACATGTTAAAAATCACTTGCTATCGACTAGTTTTACATTCTAGGTGGAATATATACTTCAAATGTATTCACTGACCTATAGACTAATCTATTATAGACTTGATATTAGTCTTTCTTGATAAGGCTAATATCAAATATAATCTTAACGAGGATATCATTTAGAAATATTTATATTATATCTATATGATTTCAATCCATCAATTGTGTTTGTGTAGATAAGGTGAGATAATGAATGAGTGTTATTGATGAAGTGGAGGGTCATAGTTTAGTTTAATAAATAACCAGTAATGATTGCTGCCACTATATTATATATTATAGCTAATGTACTGTATGTATTGTTAATATCTGACCTAGCAAGCAATACATTTTCCAAGTTAGTATGATTGTTAATGGTTTAACATTTTAAAAATAAACTAAATTATTAGCTGCTCCGCCGCACGAGCTCACCTGAGCTCAGCAGGTCACGTGCCGGGCTGAACCCCCACCACGTGACGCAGCCCGCGCCCTCAGAGGCCCGTCCACAACTCATCCCTGAGCTGTGAGCTGAAAGAAAAGAAAAAGAAAAGAAAAAGAAAAGAAAGGATGAACACGGGTTTACAGCAAGAACTCAGCAGCAGAGGTACCGTGGTGTCACTTAACCGGAGTTTAGCGACTAGTTTATCGGTGTAGAATTCACTTCCGGCCACAAGTGTTTCTCAAAACAGCAAAACGGCGACTACGAGATGGGTTTAAGATGCGCAAAGTGTAAATGAAGCGAGAAAAAACGACGGGAAAACTCACCTTCAAGGCGGTAAATGAGCGTGTAGGTTAGCTTAGCTACCTGCCAGCGGCTAGCCGTCTCCACGGAAAGTTTGGGTTCGGTTGCTAGGCAACGGTATCCAAGCGGCGGTGGGAGGGGGAGGGAGGAGAAGGAGGGGGGGGGGGAGAAGGAGGGGGGGAGGGGGGACCCTGCTTGTTTTAGTCCAATGTTAAGTAGAATTTTCTTATTTTACTGGTAGATAATTATAATAAATTCTTTACAACAATATTTTATTTGGTTTTTACAAATATTTAAAACCTACAAATAAAAATCAAAGAAACAAAAATAGTGATAATAATGATAATAGCAAACCATAATTTATCAATATACATTTTCTCTATATGTTTTTCCCCTATATACTTTATAACAACAATATATGTTAGTTTTTTAATGCCTGTTTTAATGTTCATAAGGGTAACTTTACAGAGAGCAATAATTCAGCTCATTATCATTATCATTATCATTCATTTTATATTTTCATTTAATGAAAATGTGGGTCAGCCCTAATTATAAATAACAAAATATCATGCAAAAAATAAAGAAGTTAAGTATTCATTTATTTTGTTATAAATTTTTTTTATTTTAAAAAATAAAACAACATATAACCATGTTATCACCATGTCCTGGTGTAAAAAGTAAAAGTATTGGTTTGGTACCTAGTTGAAGTATAAAGTAGCATCACATGGAAATACTCAAGTAGCCAAAAACTGTACTTAAGTACAATACGTTCTTATGTAATATTTAAAATTGGAGCCCCAAAAAGTGCAAAACAATTGGATAGAAATAGTTAATCAATTGACATATTCCCCCAGAGTACACTAAGATAAATCAACCAATATATGTTTGAGATGGAGTATTTTACTTTATTAGAACCCAACAGCAACACTTAGACATTCATTATAACCAGAATAAAACTGTGAAATATTATGTTTGGTAGCATAAATTATGCCTGTGACAGCAAGATTCTGAGTTACAAATGTTTGTTTGAAAAAGACCTGTCGATGGTCAAAATGAGGTTTACTGACATTTTGTGGATTTGCACACAACTTACTTTGCTTAAATGGAAAAGAAGTTGAGACAAGTTTTTATTTCCTAAAGCTGTATATTCCAGTCTTTTTATTATCGTCAACAATATTCATCCCTCTAATGGTATTCCAGATCTCTTCAACTTATTTTGTTTGTTTTAACAGTTTAACAGTAAGTGCATCAACTAATACAAATGAATTAACCCTTTAAATATAACTGTGAATCTGTTATTAGCGTTAGTTAAAGATTCAGAACATTACAACAAACATTTTGGGAATCCGGCAATGCAATATGTACAATATGAGCAAAAAGGCTCTTAGTAAATAACACAAGTTAGTAGAAGCTCTAATATGTCTACGACTTTTCAGGGCAACACAGAATTATCGTGAAATCCATCCTTAACGCACACAAATGTTGCTCAGCTCATACAAAAGATGCACATTTACACTGTGTTGTTTTTATAGAACTACAGAGTCATTGTGGTTCATAGGTGTGACAGGTTTACAGGGGGAGGAGAGGTTTTAATAGCAAGCAAATATAAAAAAAAACATATCAGCACATACAAGTATCTTTAAAGAAATGTAATATTGTCACTGTATTAAAATAATGGCCTAAGTCACTTTTCAGGTTTTGGGGAAAACACAAAAAAAACTTTATTAAATACAGAGAATATTATACACAGAACATTGTGATGTCACTAACATTAAGGAATAAAGTGACTTTAGTCCAATTCCTGAACATTCTAGTGTGACTTTATTCAACTTTAACCTGGATTAAACTGTCCTTTCATTCCATAGTGAAAACTCTAAAGTTAAATTAAACTTTTTCATCACTTTCCCAGGTTCTTCTTTGCCTGTTTTTTATTGAACGTAACTCATCAACATCCAGTTTTGACTTTTAGAAACCTGAGATGTGGAGAATTTACAATGAAGTGATGATATTTCTTTATATTTGGCTGCATATCTAATGAATTTATTGATACGCACAGCACCTTATATTAAATAATTAAGTAAAAATGAATAAGTAAATTACTATAAAACATTAGAGTCTAAAGCCTTTATCACTCACTAGTAGAAATTGATTCAAGAATCATGTTCAGAGCTTGTTCTGCACCATAGAAGCTTCTGGAAGCTGCAAGATTGTTAAAGTTAAAGCATTTTATTATGACTTGGGAAAATAAAAATGTCCATTGTCCTATAGGACATAAAGATTGAGGTGATTTTACCAGATGTGGCAGCATCATCAATAGATGCCCATAAACCCTTAAAAAATGACTTAGGCCTTTTCTTTTTAGCAGGAAGACGATACTTAAAAAAACAGAATATGCAGATGGACGTTGGGGTCGACAGTAAGAAACACAGGAGCATGAAGTATGTTTCACGACGTGCGACCCTAGCGAGGTTTCGCTTTGACCGCGGCGTCCACCTCCTCCTCCGGGAGGAGGGTGTGCCACTGGGCCACCGGACGCCTGGGGTTGGCCAGCATCTCCGACCAGTGGCGCAGCCCCACCCCCGTCGCCCCGTAGCCCATGAAGGTTTTACCGATGGGGTCGTTGCTGCCCAGTTTATCGTAGTCGAACACCGTGATGACCACCTGCACTTTCTGAAACGGGAGAACAAAACCAACACGGGTCATCAGGGTTTATCAGTTCAGCCCAACATTGACGCTACCAGCGTTGTCATGCCTGTAATTTTGCTTTATGACGACGTGACCTACCTGTATCTGCTCAAACGGGACATCGAAGCTGAAGCTTTCATTGAAGTAGGGATTGAGCGTGTTTTTCTTGACCGTCGTCTTTTTCTTCTTGATGCGTTTCCCGTTCTGCTGCAGGACGATCTTCACATACGGATCTTATGGAAAGAAAGGAAAAGAGGTTGACACAACATTGAGATTTGTCGTATTCGGCACATATTGAAGTCTGTTGAAACCAACAAATGGCGCGATTACCTGATAAGCCGCCGACGTCCATTTTCTTGAGATTCTTCGCCTCCATGATGTTCACTGTGAGTTTCCCAGCAGTGGGTACATACCGTAAAGAAATGCAAATATCGCCCAGTTTTTCTTGCTGAAAGGAAAATATCATGTTATATATCAATTGTATAGTGAAGAATGATTTTACAAAACCGCTAAATCGATTTTTCATGATTTGTGTAAGATATAGCAGCATCTGACAGAAATGGAATATAATATTCATCAGTAGGTTGTGTAGGGTATATAATTAAATCAAAATAAGTGTCGTGTTTTTATTACCTTAGATTAACCTGGTTTTATCTACATGGGGGTGAGTCGCCAATAATTTGCGTTGCTGTTTTTTATTCTACAGCAGACCAGAAGGAACAAACCAATCCATCCACCTTTTCTTGTTCTCATTTTCAAAGATTGTGAATAAATACTTGAATGGATGGAAATTCTCGGATTTGTCAGCCTATCAATACATTTTTGATTTCTAGGAGCGATCATCAATGAGACTATCGATCAAAAACAGCAAAGAAATGCAACGATCAGAAGCAAATGAGCATCAAATGGTTTGACCAGAATTGGCAAATCCAAAGAAGTGAATGGATGGTCAAGGCGAACTCTCCCTCTCCCAATCAATGCAAAATAATAATGAATGGAAACAGACATCAAATTGCATACACTAAATCCTATCTAAAATATTAATAGATTTGGATGGAAACCTGACATACTTTGGGAAATCCGTTGGTTTCAGTCTGCCACCAGAAACTACATCTGTAATATGGTTGAATGAAAGCGTGGTGGGTCGTACCTCCTCCTTCTCGCCACTCTCCAAGTCCTTCCACTGGTGAATTGGCTGGCCCAGATCAACGCTGTTCATGGGAATCTTTATTTCGCCGATCATGTCGTGCTTAGAGAAACGATCGAAGTCAAAAACTTGCAGCACCAGGGTTTTTCCTCCCAACTCTGCGTATGGAATCTAGAAAGAGGAAGTTACCACAGAGTTAAGAAAAAGTGGAAATTTACAATTTTAGGATAAATGATGTTCAAATTGCTGTGTGTAATAAGTGGAAGTACGAATCCAGACATATAACGAATAACATACGTTGACTAGAGACAATTATGTTCAGGGGAGGGGTACCTTGACAGACGCCATTCAAGGAATGAAAGACTAAAGACGAGGGGGAAGTAGAGACAATGGCCAAACGTCTGCCCCTGAAACCCGGGGATAAAAAGACATAAAGAGACATAAAGAAAGAACAAACCAACCGGACACGAAGCGACATCGAGCCGACACGTCGTACCTTGAAAATGAAAGTCTCGTTGAAGACGGGGCACAGGTTCTTGCGTTGAACCTTGGTTTCGAACTTCTTCTTTTTGTCGGGCAGCAGAAAGACTTTGACGTAGGGGTCCGATGTGCCCCCCATGTCCATGGCAGCGAGATCCTGAGCCTGAAGGATGCCCACTATGAGCTTCACATAGAAAAAGAGAGAATGAGTGGTCATGAATTATGGTCATAGATATCTATATTCTAATATTTAACCTCTTAAGACATATTGTACCATTAATGGTATGGGTTTCAATCATGCAATTATGGTCTCAAAGTTGTTTTTTTTGTTTTTGATTGCCATCATGAACAGGCCAACCGAAGCATGGGGTTGGGAAATAGCAGCTTAAAACACCAATGAGGACCAAATATGAGGTTCGACCACCTTTGGTTTCTTGATAGTAATTTGTTGAATACCTATATTGTAATATTTAACCTCCTAAAACACACAATACAATGAGTGGTATGGCCTTCAAACGTTGGTTTCTATGTGTACTTATGATCTCAAAGTTGTTTTTCATTGATTGACACCATGCACCAGCCACCTTTGGTTTGTTGGACAGCAGAACGACCCTTTGGAAATTTCCCTTGACGAAACCCTACAAATCTGGTCTGAGTATTTTAACATGAATGCCTTTCACGAGACTGACATTTCTTTTTTACGCCCACACAGGACCGACCTGACAATCCGTGAAGTTGTAGTCCAAGGAGAACTCCAGCTTCCCCAGCTTTTCCTGTTCCTTCTCCTCTGCCCCCCCTTCCTTCTTCTCCTCGCCCTCCTGTGAGATACATGGAAATTCATCCTGAAGGTCCGGATCAGGTAAGATTATATCACCTTACATCACATCGCATCGCCTCGTACCTTCTTGCCATCTCCAGCCTCCCCTTCACCTTCTTTCGCCTTCCTGCGGCGACCCGTCTTCCCCTCTCTTGCTTTTTTGGGCTTTTTCTTTTTGCCGAAGCATTTTTTGATAAAACAGAAGACGCAGCATGCCACCAGGACCAGGACCACCACAACAATGGCTGCTACTGCCCACACAGGAACTGCAATATAAAAATAATGCACATCAGTATTTACTGTATGTACACGCTGAGTATTATTATCATTATTATGGATAAACTTTACAATCAGAGTAATGACATGACAAGCAAATCTGATCTTAACTTTTTAACACTTTTCTATAAAATTCTATATGAAATAACATTATGCACAAGAGGATTTTAATAAAGAAAAATCCACTCTGATCAGTCTGCTTCGTCTATAATCTGCGAGCATCGACAATTTTTTTTTTCGAGCTTGCAAACGTAACCGGGGCTTAATCCATTAAACAGAATAATAATGACACCCTAACAATGGACTGTGGACTGAGTGGGGACAGTATGTTTCGTCGCAGCTTTTCTAGTTAACCTCGAATGCTCTTTTTAAGCGCTTGTTTATCAGAGGACGGTTTGCGAGCGCGTGTGTTTTTGCAGCAACACCCTTCTCCACAATCAGATAATAACATACTCCCAGCCGGGAGTGGCCCTGTACTTCATTATTAAGAGACTTACTGCAGACGCCTCAGCAGCACTTATTGAAATAATAATGATTCTCATGCTATTCACACGGTGTTTACTTTATCTTGAGACTTTAGTTTATGATCATTAAAAAAAGCTAGGCTAAACTGGCCAATACAAATATGTAGTATTTATATATCATCGCTCCCTATTAAAATAATGGTATAAGTAATTTTTTCAATTTTTTTTTGTAAAAACACCAAGAACTTAAATATTAAAGTGACTTTAGGCCAATCTGTGAACATTCTAGTGACTTTATTCAACTTTAACCTGGATTAAACTGTCCTTTCATTCCATAGTGAAAACGCTAAAGGTTCTTCTTTGCCTGTTTTTTATTGAACGGAACTCATCAACATCCAGTTTTGACTTTTAGAAACCTGAGATGTGGAGAATTTACAATGAAGTGATGATATTTCTTTATATTTGGCTGCATATCTAATGAAGTTATTGATGCACACAGCACCTTATGTTAAATAATTAAGTAAACATTAATAAGTAAATTACTATAAAACATTATAGTGTAAAGCCATGTGGAGAATTTACAATGAAGTGATGACGTGTCTAATGATGAAGATCCTGGAACTTCCTTTATTTCTTTATATTTGGCTGCAGAACATTTATTGATATGCACAGCACCTCATTTTATATTATTATTAAAGTCTAACTTGTGGAATTTAAAGTAAATTCCTTTAAAACATTATAACCTAAAGCCTTTATAATTTATCAGTAGAATTTGATTGATAATTCTTAAAGCAGCTGCCATCATAAAAGCTGTTGTAGTCCCATTTTATCCTGATTTCGACTCTGATTTATGCAAAAAAAATAAGATTGCTTAAGTTAAATGTCATCTTCAACAGATGATTTGCGCTGAAAACCCTTTGGCCATTTTAATATGGTGATGATATAATAATGTAAATGAATCCAAATAACCCAGTTTGCATTATGTCTTCCTCTGAGTAGTTCGGTCCTCTTACTGGGCAGATGACCGAGTTCGTTCATGAACTTGTCCTTCATGTGGTTGTAGTCGTGGCCGGTGTTCTGGTGGTGGTGCTGGTCCTGGTGCGGGTGCTGGTGTTCTGGGCGGGGCACCGGCTGTTCCGTGGCCTCCTCCGACTCCGGCTCGGACGCCTCCACGGCCCTCCGGACCCGGACCCCAAGCCTGGGACTGACCAACCTCATGTCAGCTGGAGAAACCCAAAAGAAATAAATAAAAATAAATAATAATAAGGCAGAATCAGCGCAGTTCTCTCCAGTTGGAGACGACCCAACTTTGCATGAAGGCTGTGTAATCCCTACGTATGAGCATCTCTGAACCAGAAGCTCAACATGGCTGACCCTAATCCCTCTGTTACTCTCATTCTCTCTTGACCCCGCCCCGTATCCCACCCTTGCACTCCCCACAATTGTCCCATCGCCATTTTTTCTCCCAGCTTTTGCTCTCATATTGGGATTAAACCCTGGTTCTACAATATTAATCCAAAAAAAACAACAACCCAAAGACTGAAAAGCTAAAAAAATAGAATAAGGGGTGGTCTCCTTATTCAGTTTCACTCATTTTTTAAGTCTTGCGTTACTATTTTTAAGAGTTTCCTGTTATTATGTCCATTCATTAAGGCATTTACAGCTCAGAGGAGTAAGTAGGTTTGGTTTTATAAAATATAATTTGAATGATGGACAGAAATGTATGTCATCATATTTAATGGTCAGATTATTCTAGTTGCAGCTGCTTTACATATAAGAAGATACTGAACGACAATACAACTTTATTAGATTATCAGTCGGCATCTGTCGATTTAATACTTTTAGCGTTTTATTGGGATTAAATTGTTTTCCTCATATTTATGCCATAAATCAATCATAAAGTCAACAAGTCATTCTGAATGGTTATGTTGAAATCTATTTAATTAAAATTGAATGCATAAAGTCTATTTATTCTTTTAATTTGTCACATGATCTAAACAGAAATATCTAAAGCCAGTTTCTTTTTACCTGCTGATTTGTTCCTGTAGTTTTCCTTTATAATGAAAACGGCCTTTTGGAGCAACACGTAGTTCAACGTGTGTTTCACAGGCCCATCGTTCGCTCCTGTTTTCCGACGACTGACGGCGGGATTCCTGCAAACGCTTTTTCCATCAAAGCTGCTAAATCACTTGAGCAGTGTTGTGATTTAATCCCCCCCCAACCCCCTACCCCTCCTCCCTATATCAGAACACTGCATCTGCTGCTTTATGTCTCTGACTGACAACAGTCTGTTTATCATGTTTTATTCCTCTGTTAACAAACCCTCAGGTTTTAGCGTTTCACAGTTTTTACCTCAACTCGAAGGAGAAGTTTCTGTTCAGTGGTTTGTTAACATGGCAGCCAGTGGGGGGTCGTGTTTATCCATTAGACTGAGGAGATTGTGGTGCATCCATTCCTCCTCTAATCCCCATCGCACTACTCGGTCCATCCACCAACAACTTTCACTGAGCCTGGTTTCTACATCTCTTACAGCTTATGATTTTACTGGAGGAAACAGGAGCACAAGTGAGCAGTAATCCAGGAAAATCTGCCACGCGTTTGCACGTACAACAACATGTGAATGTTTATTCTAATAGTTAATACACTAAAACAGAATTTTCAGTTCATACTATTTGATTGATTGATTGATAATCCTTTATTTGTCCCACATGGGGAAACTGCATTAGCAATAGCAAAGAAACGCAAGAAAAGAAAGATTGCATTCAGGATAAAATATCTAAATAAATAAAATATATACAATATAATTTAATATAGGATATAATAAGACAGCTGCACCATATATTAGATTTTTATCAATTTTTGCAGCAGGAAGGAAAGACTTTTTTTTATATTAATGATTTTATTCATTATCCAGTGAGCGACCCATAATTGACCTTTACCAGTGTCATTGATTATTCATGTTGATCCTACTATTTCATGTCAATGTGGCAGCTGTAAAAGAGCTATTTTTTTTTAATTAGTTTGTCTATGGCAGGTGTAGGCAACCTTGGTTCTGGAGAACCTGTAACACACCTGATTCTACTAATTAACTATTAGAGCATTTGCTGAGATTCATTAGGAGAACCAGGTGTGTTACTGCTTGGTTCTAGATAGTTTAACTCTCTTCAATTTATTAAAAAAAATAAATAAAATGACATGTTATCAACTAGTTTTATATTCTAGGTGGATTGAATATATTACATTTATCATTCTTTTCTTGTACGTTTGATTTGTTAAATTACACAAATGGACTTATAAATGACATGAAACCAACAAAAACACAAAATGTACATTTTTAGAGACCTGATTAATGCTTCTCAAAAGTGTATTTTAAAAGGTTTTTGACACATTTCCCTATAACTGGTCTATAAAATGCCCAGTGAGAATGACAATGAGGAAAAAATAAGCTATATTACAAACGGTGCATGACAAGAAATAAGTGAGAAATTCTAACATTTGAGTAATAAAAACCAGCAAAAATAGTATTTTTTAAATCTTATTCAGCAGCTGCTTGCACTGATACACCAAGAACAACAGGACATGCGTCTGGTTGTTGTGTCTCTTACGCATGTTCTTCTGTCACCGTTTTACCTTTGCTGCAACATATAATTTACAAAAAGGAGCTGCATGTACGTTTTAAAAACCACAGACGGTCTGGTAATGTCCCTAATGTTAAACATTAAGCTCCCACCCAACAGTGACTAAGCAAAGTCCCTCTGTTATCTTTACAATAGCCTATAGTTTCAGAAAGTGTGTTTACTCTGCACGTACAGATCAGACGAACAAATGGACTCTGGAGTTTAACTGTGAAATAAAGGTTAGCAGAACAAATAAGAAAAACAAGGTGTTAGCTTAAACTGGCTTTATTTAATAATTTTCCATGATAAAATAATATTGAGAACCTCTGACACATTGGAATGCATGACATGATACAACGGAGTAGGAAAATGGTTTTTAGCACCATAGTTGTGAGAACTCTATATATATATATTTTTTTAGCGTTGTGATATACAAGAAGGATTGTAGTAAACTGAAAATATTTTCTTAGAGGAGAAGAATGCTGTGTCAGCAGATTTTTCTTTTTTTTCCCCCGACGTGACCTTCTACAGAGTGTGTTTATCAAAGAGGTATTCTCCCATGGCGCCGTGGGTCTCGGACCCGGTGATGCGGGTCAGGCTGCCGATGTAGTCGCCCAGCTTCTTGATGGTGTCGTGGCTGTCGATGAGGAAGTGCTGCTCGAGGAAGTCGCACAGCTGCAAAAGGAGAGAGACAAGGAATGGATGGCTTAAATATCTCTCAGGCTGATGTGGCTCAATACATTTTTAAATAAGACAAACATCACTTCTAATGTGCAGCTGTTTTTTATGCATTATCATCCCATAATTAATCAGTTTCCCTAAACTAAGTGCCAGACTTACATGAGGGTCAGTGTTGCCTCCAGCTCTGCTGTGCACATCCAGGACACAGGCGTTCAAGGACTTCTGGTAGTCCAGGGAAAAGCTCATCGCATCCAGTCCACCTCTCCAGTCCTCCCTACTGGGTTTCTAGAACAGAAAGATGAACGGTTCTCTCTCGGGCCACGATAAAGTTCGCTTTGGAAACGCACTACAAAAAAACGTATATTTTTGCCCTTACAGCGATGGTCTGGAGCAGAATGCGGCCCCCCCTCATGTTCTGGTACTCCAGCAGCTTCTCGGCCTGCTCCCGCTCCTTCACCGATCGCTCCAGGAAAAAACTGGAGAATTTCGGCAAGGCAACATCATCCCTGTCGAAGTACATCCCCTAAAAAGAAAAGAAGAACCATAGTATTTAAATATTACAGCACAGCAAATAAAATACAAGCCTTAGTACTGCTCGTAAACTACTATAGGGCTGAAACTATTATTATTTATTCATCTTTTTTCCCCCCATCACAATTGTTTATTTGTTGGAAAATTGATCACTTTATGGTCTGGAAAGCCTGTTCTCAAAAGTTCCATTTTATCCAAACCTACAATCCACGATTCAAGTTTGTAGCTTCATACTTTAGAATGAAGAGTTTAGACTTTTCTTTTTTCTTTTAAAGAACAATTTAAGATTCTAACACATTTTTGGGTCAGTGAAAAATCACGGTTGACAAGATAAAAAAGTCAAAAAGTCCAATTAAACTATAAAACTAGATGTTTTTAGACTATCTGGTAAGTATTTAAGGATTACACCATATAAAAGTTCCAGCATTTTCACATTTTCTTAGATGCCTTATTTTTTTTTTTACATGGATTTTCATTCATGTTTACAAAACATTGTCATATATATTAAATTCCACATTTGTTTGTCCAGATTTTACATAAAACTGCCATGTGGTGTAAACCTAAAATCTCTCTAGGAGGGATTAACATTCTAAAACACATGCTATAAAGTTCTTGTAGTTTTATATTCTAGGTGGATTCAACAATTTATAATGACATGATAACATTTGACCTTTTGTGTAAAAAAAAAAGTCACTTAATTGTGAATTTTGTAAAAACTAATCATACAAATGGACTTTAAAATGACAAGAAACCAACAAACACTAATTGTACGTTTTGATAGACCCAATGAATCCTCCTCAAATTTGTATTTCAAAAAGTTTGACTTTCTAATTTTGACACACATGATTTGTCACTGACCACAAACAATTAATCAATTAACATAATTGGCGACAAATGTAATCGATTAATCGTCTACTCACCGCTTCAGCTCTACTGTGGATTAATATCAGAGGATTCTTACCAAAGCCAGATATGTGTAGGATGCATTTAGCTTCAGGTTGATGAGTTTATTCACGTCTGCCTCGGTTTCCACATGGAAATTCTGTTTGACCACAGACTGCATTTTCTAAAAAAGACAAAAATCAATTAATCAATCAATTAATTAATCCAAATCCGGTTCAGGCGTCGCAGCTGATCCTTATTTTTAACCTGTAGTGTTCACTCGACCTCTGGAGCTTCGAGAATAAAACGAGGAGTATTTATCCAGCTGTGGTGAAACATCAGCCCGACGGTGTCATGTGTTGTTGGGTGTTACTTAACGTTTAAAGACTAGCTTTAGCTTTAGCTTTACTAGCTAACATTAGCCTAGCGTGCTCGCTGTTAAACCAGTTAAACAACCACCAATAAATTAAATAAATAATAAATAAATAAAAAACACCAGTTTGCAGGAACCACCGTTTATAACAATAAAATGTATGAAGCTAAGCTAACAGCGCTGCAGCGTCGCTAGTTAAAATCACAAAATTAGCATCAATTAAACACTTTTTAACCTGAGCGATAATGTCAGCGTAGTTAAAGGTTAAAGTTTAGTATTTTCTATCGCTTACTTGCTCCGTGGTTGTAATGTTCCTCCTCCTTCTCCAGCTGTAACACGCTGTTCTGTTTCTGTCCCACTTCTTCTTTCTTCCCTTTTTATCTTCTTGTTTATGTTTTACGCTTCAGTTCATTGTTGGTTGTGTTTTTACGCGTGTGTGCGTCTGTGCTGCCACCTGCTGGCCGGGGGGCGCATCTCACCATCACACCATTAAAACACCACTTTTTACCTGTAGGTTTGACTCAAAAAGCCTATTTGAGCTATCAGACACATTGGAATGCCTAAAAAAAGGATAATTGTGCAAAGCAGGAATAATACCTAATAAAATACTTTAAGTATTATATATTATTATTAGGGCGACACGGTGGTGCGGTGGGTAGCACTGTTGCCTCACAGCAAGAAGGTCGCAGGTTCAAGACCCGCCTTGGGCCTGGGTCTGGGACCTTTCTGTGTGGAGTTTGCATGTTCTCCCCGTCTGCGTGGGTTTTCACCGGGTACTCCGGTTTCCTCCCACAATACAAAAAACATGCTCAGGTTAATTGGTAAACTCTAAATTGCCCATAGGTGTGAGTGTGAGAGTGAATGGTGTGTGAATGGTGTGTGTGCCCCACGATTGGCTGGCGACCATCTGGGGTGTATCCCTGCCTCTCGCCTTAACGCGCTGGGATAGGCTCCAGCAGACCCCTGCGACCCCGAAAGGGAATAAGCGGGATAGACAATGGATGGATGGATGGATATTATTATTATAAGAAAATGAATGAGAGAGCAATATGATTATTTCCTGAGTATGGATACACTATTGAAATAAATAAGGGAAATATAGACTTGTAAAGTTAGTATTGGATCTAAATAACTGTACAAATATAACTGTAAATATATGCAGTCAGGTTGTTTTTTTATTATGTACACTACTGTTCAAAACACTTAGAAATGTCCTTATTATTTAAAGTAAAACACAGTTTTTTAAAATAAAGTTAACATTAAACTAATCAGGAATACACACTATACATTGTTTTTTTATGGTAAATGGCTATTCTAGCTGCAAATGTCTGTTATTTAATGCAATATCTCCATAGGTGTATGTAAATGTCTTGACTATATTTTCTTTTCATTTTTCAACTCATTTGATAAATAACTGTGTGACTTTCAAACTTCTAAATGGTATTTTAGGAGGAAATACTTGCATATTAATAAATTCTGCAATGTTTATTGAATCATTTAAAGGATTTTAACATGATAATTAATTATTTAGTTTTTTGGAAAAACTCTTATCAGACACACAAAATTAAAACTAGAGTGTTTTAACATGTCTGGTTAGGATATTTCAGCATCAATTAACAGCTTATTGTTAATTTATTTTATTTGAGTAAAAGTGACTATGTAATACTGAGCTAGTGGGAAAATACTAATAAGCTCCACCAGATAGGTTTTTCTTCCCATCTAAACATCCACCATGGATTAATTTCAATCAATGTTCAAATGATTAAATATTTCACAAAAATCTAAGATTAGAGAAAAAATCTAAACGCTGAAAACTCATCTCACGACCCCTTTAGGTTTATCTGGTGACCCTTCAGAGGGGCCAGACCCTTAGTTTGGGGACCACAGCAACAACAGGAACATGCTGCTGGTACATTAACACATCAGTTTTAACAATCTGGTGTTGTCATATATAATAATACATATTATATAATAATATATCTGAGGGATTTTTGTTATACATTAGGTACATTTTGCTGCCAATACTTTCGATATCCTGCAAGACTCATACCTGTACTGAACTCTGTTTACATTACTTAAGTTTCACTTTTGCTATATTTAATTGATCCAAATACTTGTTCCACCACTGATGGTTGATGGATTATAAAGTATAATTACAGAATAAATATATTGCATGCTGCCGGCTGTTAAGAATCTGAGAGTCTGGAAAGGGAACTAAAACAGTTCCGATAATAAGAGCCCAACGTGATTTATTTAATATTAATGATTAATGAGAAAGAGAATCAGTGATGCCCTCATAGAGAATGTTGGCAAGTTGTATTTTTCCATTACAGTTATATATAATAACACAATATAATATCACATACCATCATACTTTTGATTGAACCTGAGATATATATATATATATATATATATATATATATATACATATATATACTGTTTGTTGTACTGTTAATATATGTTATTATACTTGAACTAAATACTATAGAAACCAGTTTTGTTCATGTAGGCTGTAGAAATTTAAACAACATTTTTATTTGTGGTACTAAAACATGTTTTGCACTACATTAACAGTCTTAAATTGTCATTAAAAACTAATGCAGACAGGAGCAAAATGTAATAGAGTACAGTGAGTTTAAATGAATGTTGAATGAATAGTGTTTTATTAATTCTCGGTAGGCTAATTACTTATCATTCAGAAAGGTCAACTTCCTCCTCATGTTTCCCCTGTTGCACAGCGTCGCCGTTGAAAATACAGCACACACATCGATCTTTGCATCATAATGATAGACCATAAACTCTGGCGTGTCCCCATGCAGTGTCAAACTAGTGACGTTTTCTGTTCTCAACACCAAGAAAGCAATAAATACCTGAGAGGTGAGGCCCTGTAAAATCAGCGATTAGTGGTTATAAGCAAGAAATTACTAAAACAGTCATTTTTATAGTTATAATTCATATTATAATTTACCTCAAGTGTGATACCACATCATAAGCATACAGCACCTAACATTTAACTAAATATTTGATTAATTATAAGGTAATTTACTCTAATAAACCTATGAAACATTGACTTGTTCTACCTTGATGTACTGACATGCAGCACTCTATAATTGTTAATAAGGAAGTTACAGGCGGGACAAAGGTCTCTGTGGTTGTATAAGACCAAAAAGGAGAAGCAGCTGTTTACTCAGTCACTTGCCAATTTGTGAGTGGACCAGAGGTTACGAGAGGAGGACGCGTTTAACAATTAAAAGTCAACACCTGCGACATTAAAGTTAATTCCAGGACGGCGTTCCCCAACCTCACGGTTTCTCTAGTGCAGCATGTCTGCAGCTTAACGTCACCATGAGGCGTTTATCTTTCAAAACCTGCTCACACCACTTGCTGCTATGTGTCTTCCTGAGTCTGCTTTGGGTAAGTGTGTTTTTTCTTTTCTTTTTTCTTTACATTCCAATCAGTGACAAGATGATGTATTAGTTATGGTTGCGGTTACCCTCAACAAAAGGGAAGCCATGATGGAGATTTTGTGCTTGATAGACAAACTACGAAGGTTAAGTTAAGTCGGCCGAAGTTTCACCGTCTGAAGTATGAGAAATGTACATTTTACGGAAAACTGTAAAACCCTGTTGCACAACATGGGCATGATGGACTTTTTTAGATGATGAAATACGAATTGATTCTTTCTCAGCTGCAGAAATACGTTTCCAGTCACTTCCTCAGCGAAACCAAAGCATGAATGAGGAAATAACATGTAGCACAGTAAGAGAGCTCAACCTCCAAGATATATTATCTCTTTATTTCATATTGTAGACAAGAGAGTGATCTGTAGCTGAACAGGGTTTTCTACTAGAGCCTGTATTTATGAAACTATACAGTAGTTTGAATATTATAACAAAGGAGAATAAATAGCACATGAAAGATATTTAAAAACCTCCTGTGCACAATATCTTCATTCCTGTTCAATCATTTACAGGCATAATTTACTTTTTATTGTACATTCATGAGCAGAAGTACAACATGGGGGAAAAACCCTTACACACCATAATTTGCATTTGAAGATCTGTTTCCTTAAGAGTTGAACACATCTATCTCAAAATGTCACTTGTATCTTTTCATGCCTGAAATGTGTAAAAAGTTGAGACGAACACCTCTAAAAAGTATTTTTTAATATATAGTATAGCTGAAATATGATATAAATACAATATAAAAGCAATTATTAAGACACAAATGTCAACAAAGCCTATACTTTGCTTTCTGTTATGACTATAACAATAAAGTTGATGTGTAACTGTACATTTTAAAGGTCCAACAATCCACATAAACAGGTATCAAGTCTAAAAATGTTTTGCAAATTTGCAAATTATGCACATTTTTTACTCAAAAATCAACATTTTCGAGGTGAATTGAAATAACGGGTGAATGTGCAAAATGAATGAAAGTATGTTGGATGCAAAGATATTAAGTGATGAGACAAAACTGCTGTTTGTTGTAACCCTGAAAACTTGGTACCAGATAGTTTAACTTAAAATGCATTAAATATTTAAATTTATCATTCACACACATTTCTTTGCAAAATTCGCCCGTGATTTTGTGATTTTTGTAAAAAGAAATGGGCACAAATGGACTTTTAAATGAAAAGAAACTAACAGACCTGATGAATGCTCCTTTTAACTGCATTTAAAAAAACTTTGTATCGGGACACAATTGCAAGTTTTATTACGTAGACAAGTGTTCCTCTAAACTCAGACTCTTTTGTCTTTTACCTCCTCTACGATTCTGGTCATTTTGCAGCTGAGGTGTTGAGGTCCTTCTCTGACTCTCTTGCTTGTTCTGCTTTTAGGGTTTCACCTCCTCCACCACAACACCACTGTCAGACACATCTATGACCACGACGAATGGAGAAACGACACAAACACCTTTAACCACCCCAGTGACGACCGTTCCCACGACAAAAGCACGTGAGTATGAGCTGCTGAGCTTTATATATCGAGTTAGTGACATGTGTGTGTTTCTAAAACCGTCAACTTCTATTTTTCTTTATAGCCCTTAAAAATGTGAGGAACGTGACTGTGTTGAGCCAAAATGAAAGAAGTATAAATCTGACGTGGGACAAGGTGGACGGCATCCTGACATACTACCTACGTTACCGGGACGCGAGCAGTGGCCGACCCGTTGAGGAGGCCGTCAACGCGTCTCCTCAGGGACCATCGGTTACACATGAGGTCACTTCTTTGAGTGCCGGGAGGAAATACAACTTTACCCTCGTCACTACGTCTAACGGAGCCAATAGCAGTGGATTCACATTTTCTGCTGTCACTGGTAGGTGATTGTTAAGTATGCGGTACATTTGGAGTGAGGGATTTTACATGTGTGGATCAAACAGCTGTACTTTTACTTGCCTTTTCCATTAATAGTATATATTACGTCCATGGTGAAATACTATATATTTACAAGGATTACTGTCTATTTATATATTATAGTACTACTAATTGCAGAAAATTTTACATCATTTGGATGTTTTATTTTTTTAAATCAAATTTTTTTAAATCAAATTTCAATTCATGTCTTTTACGTCCCAGCTCCTCGTAATACAGACAGCTTTATATCAATTGGACAGAATGAGACGTCTATAACTCTGCAGTGGAACAAAGTGGATGGCATCTTCGACTATAAACTTGTGTATAATGGAAGTGAGATAAACGTCACTGCATCAGCAGATCCAGTGAAGCAAACAATCTCAGGACTCATAATACAGACTAAATATAACTTTAGTCTCTTTACTGTGTTTGAAAACATCAGCAGCAGTGGAGTTATTCTATCTGCAGCCACTGGTGAGATGTGTTTCCTCTTATACAGCTACACAATAAGAGCCGGGTCAGGGCTCTGTAACAACATCTAGTTCATAGCTTCTCAGTAATAGATGGGTGTTGTTCATTTAACATATTGACTGTGGTTAATAATGCAAATATGATTTCCTTCCTTATGTTTTTTACATCCCAGCTCCTCGTAATACAGACAGCTTTATATCAATTGGACAGAATGAGACATCAGGGCTCTGTAACAACATCTAGTTCATAGCTTCTCAGTAATAGATGGGTGTTGCTTACTTAACATTTTGACTGTGGCTAATAATACAATTATGATTTCCTTCCTTATGTTTTTTACGTCCCAGCTCCTCGTAATACAGACAGCTTTATATCAGTTGACCAAAATGAGACGTCTATAACTCTTCAGTGGAACAAAGTGGATGGCATCTTCGACTATAAACTTGTGTACAATGGAAGTGAGATAAACGTCACTGCATCAGCAGATCCAATGATGTACATAATCTCAGGACTCACAATACAGACTAAATATAACTTTAGTCTCTTCACTGTGTTTGAAAACATCAGCAGCAGTGGAGTTATTCTATCTGCAGCCACTGGTGAGATGTGTTTCCTCTTATAGGGCTACACAATAAGAGCCAGGTCAGGGCTCTGTAACAACATCTAGTTCATAGCTTCTCAGTAATAGATGAGTGTTGCTTACTTAACATTTTGACTGTGGCTAATAATACAATTATGATATCCTTCCTTATGTTTTTTACGTCCCAGCTCCTCGTAATACAGACAGCTTTATATCAATTGGACAGAATGAGACGTCTATAACTCTGCAGTGGAACAAAGTGGATGGCATCTTCGACTATAAACTTGTGTATAATGGAAGTGAGATAAACATCAATTCATCAGAAGATCTAGTGAGGCAAACAATCTCAGGACTCATAATACAGACTAAATATAACTTTAGTCTCTTCACTGTGTTTGAAAACATCAGCAGCAGTGGAGTTATTCTATCTGCAGCCACTGGTGAGATGTGTTTCCTCTTATACAGCTACACAATAAGAGCCGGGTCAGGGCTCTGTAACAACATCTAGTTCATAGCTTCTCAGTAATAGATGGGTGTTGTTCATTTAACATATTGACTGTGGTTAATAATGCAAATATGATTTCCTTCCTTATGTTTTTTACATCCCAGCTCCTCGTAATACAGACAGCTTTATATCAGTTGACCAAAATGAGACGTCTATAACTCTGCAGTGGAACAAAGTGGATGGCATCATCGACTATAAACTTGTGTATAATGGAAATGAGATAAACGTCACTGCATCAGCAGATCCAGTGAAGCAAACAATCTCAGGACTCACAATACAGACTAAATATAACTTTAGTCTCTTTACTGTGTTTGAAAACATCAGCAGCAGTGGAGTTATTCTATCTGCAGCCACTGGTGAGATGTGTTTCCTCTTATACAGCTACACAATAAGAGCCGGGTCAGGGCTCTGTAACAACATCTAGTTCATAGCTTCTCAGTAATAGATGGGTGTTGTTCATTTAACATTTGACTGTGGCTAATAATGCAATTATGATTTCCTTCCTTATGTTTTTTACATCCCAGCTCCTCGTAATACAGACAGCTTTATATCAGTTGACCAAAATGAGACGTCTATAACTCTGCAGTGGAACAAAGTGGATGGCATCTTCGACTATAAACTTGTGTATAATGGAAGTGAGATAAACATCAATTCATCAGAAGATCTAGTGAGCCAAACAATCTCAGGACTCACAAGTGGGACTAAAAATGACTTTAGTCTCTTCACTGTGTTTGAAAACATCAGCAGCAGTGGAGTTAATCTATCTGCAGCCACTGGTGAGATGTGTTTCCTCTTATAGGGCTACACAATAAGAGCCAGGTCAGGGCTCTGTAACAACATCTAGTTCATAGCTTCTCAGTAATAGATGAGTGTTGCTTACTTAACATTTTGACTGTGGCTAATAATGCAATTATGATTTCCTTCCTTCATGTCTTTTACATCCCAGCTCCTCGTAATACAGACAGCTTTATATCAATTGGACAGAATGAGACATCAGGGCTCTGTAACAACATCTAGTTCATAGCTTCTCAGTAATAGATGGGTGTTGCTTACTTAACATTTGACTGTGGCTAATAATGAAATTTCCTTCTTTATGTCTTTTACATCCCAGCTCCCCGTAACACCAGAGATTTTATATCAGTTGACCAAAATGAGACGTCTATAACTCTGCAGTGGAACAAAGTGGATGGCATCATCGACTATAAACTTGTGTACAATGGAAGTGAGATCAACGTCACTGCATCAGCAGATCCAGTGAGGCAAACAATCTCAGGACTCACAATACAGACTAAATATAACTTTAGTCTCTTTACTGTGTTTGAAAACATCAGCAGCCGTGGAGTTAATCTATCTGCAGCCACTGGTGAGATGTGTTTCCTCTTATACAGCTACACAATAAGAGCCAGGTCAGGGCTCTGTAACAACATCTAGTTCATAGCTTCTCAGTAATAGATGGGTGTTGTTCATTTAACATTTGACTGTGGCTAATAATAAAATATCCTTCTTTATGTCTTTTACATCCCAGCTCCTCGTAACACCAGAGATTTTAAATCAGTTGACCAAAATGAGACGTCTATAACTCTGCAGTGGAACAAAGTGGATGGCATCATCGACTATAAACTTGTGTACAATGGAAGTGAGATAAACATCAATTCATCAGCAGATCCAGTGAGGCGAACAATCTCAGGACTCACAATACAGAATAAATATAACTTTAGTCTTTTTACTGTGTTTGAAAACATCAGCAGCCGTGGAGTTATTCTATCTGCAGCCACTGGTGAGATGTGTTTCCTCTTATACAGCTACACAATAAGAGCCAGGTCAGGGCTCTGTAACAACATCTAGTTCATAGCTTCTCAGTAATAGATGGGTGTTGCTTACTTAACATTTTGACTGTGGCTAATAATGAAATTATGATTTCCTTCCTTCATGTCTTTCACGTCCCAGCTCCTCGTAATACAGACAGCTTTATATCAGTTGACCAAAATGAGACGTCTATAACTCTGCAGTGGAACAAAGTGGATGGCATCCTTGACTATAAACTTGTGTACAATGGAAGTGAGATCAACGTCACTGCATCAGCAGATCCAGTGAGCCAAACAATCTCAGGACTCACAATACAGACTAAATATAACTTTAGTCTTTTTACTGTGTTCGAAAACATCAGCAGCCGTGGAGTTATTCTATCTGCAGCCACTGGTGAGATGTGTTTCCTCTTATACAGCTACACAATAAGAGCCAGGTCAGGGCTCTGTAACAACATCTAGTTCATAGCTTCTCAGTAATAGATGGGTGTTGTTCATTTAACATTTGACTGTGGCTAATAATGAAATTTCCTTCTTTATGTCTTTTGCATCCCAGCTCCCCCTAACACCAGAGATTTTAAATCAGTTGACCAAAATGAGACGTCTATAACTCTGCAGTGGAACAAAGTGGATGGCATCTTCGACTATAAACTTGTGTACAATGGAAGTGAGATAAACGTCACTGCATCAGCAGATCCAATGACGTACATAATCTCAGGACTCACAAGTGGAACTAAAAATGACTTTAGTCTCTTCACTGTGTTTGAAAATGTTCGCAGCAGTGGATTTAATCTAACTGCAGCCACTGGTGAGATGTTTTTTCTCTTATACACAGCCACACATAACAAAACGATTCTACTAACATACCTCTCGCAGTTTGTTCCTCGCTGCACTAACCATGTATTACCTGTCCACTCTCAGCCCCTGAAAATGTTCATAACGTGACTGTTTTGAACCAAAGTGACAGTAGTGTAACACTGATGTGGAACAGGGTTAACAATAACTCATCATACATCCTACAATACGCGAATGGAAGCCCAGTTGAGGCCAAGATCCATGAATATCATCAGGAAATGTTTATTACACGGGAGGTCTATCCGCTTAAGGCTGGAACAAAATATGATTTCACACTCATCACTGTGTTTGAGAACATTAACAGCACAGGATACCCATTTAACGCTGTGACTGGTACGTGACCTTTAAGTTTACATTAGGATCCATTGGTTAAGACATATATGGGACTATGTCAGAAAATGTCATGTGGTGTAACCCTAAAATCTACCAGATATTAAAAAAATAGTATCTACTAGTTATGTATACAAGGTGGATTAAATATTTAAAATTTGCATTCATTTTGTGTCAATTTACACAAAATCATGAATTTTGCCAACCATGATACTATATTTTCAGTTGTATTGGGACACAATGGAAAGTTTTATTACTAAGACAAATGATTCTCTTCAACCATATTTCATATTACGCTTATCTATGTGAAAAGGTGTTTGGTTGCACCAATTGACAGTTTCTGTAAAAAAAAATCACGTTAGATTTTTTTGTAAAATGCAAATGGTGCAAATGGACTTTCAACCAATACAAACACAAAATGTACATTTTAAGAGACCTGATGAATGCTTCTCAAAACTTAAAAAAAAAGTGTTTGACTTTCCAAAATTGACTGATCCATTCATTTATTCTAAAACTCCTTCACATTGATACCTGTGATATTTCCAATAAAACATAGTTAAGGTTCTTCTCTTCCCGTCAGTTCCTTCAGTGGTGGATCTCGTCAACGTGACCCGACGCGCTGTGACTGACGTAACTCTGGAGTGGAAAAATGTGAATAAGGAATGGAGCTACATCCTCCAAATCAATGGCAGCAGAATTCCAGTTGAGCCGAGTGGATCCGTGAATGTTGTGTCGAAATCAGTCACGTCGCTCGAGGCTGGAACGGAGTACAATTATAGTGTGATCACCATGTTCTCTGGACTCCGGAGCGCTGCTTTTGAAGGCGTCACTGTAACAGGTACAAACAAACTGGCATTATTGTCATTTTAGTGCAGGCTTGTTTGAGAATTTTACACGTTCATTTGCAATTGTTTTTTCCATTTCAGACATAGACTGTTCCCGGGTAGACTGGCGCGTTACGAACTCGTCCATCCAGGGAACGGTCATAGGCCTCTTCACCAACGCCACGGCCACCAATAACTCCAAAGACGTCCACGTCAGCCCCAGCGGCAGCAACGTGTTGTTCTCCGGCCTTTACCCCGGTGCGACCTACTCCGTGTCTCTAGTGTACGAAAAAAACTCCATCGTCTATCATCAGTGTCTCGACCGTGTGCTTCTGACCATCTGTAAGTTCGAAACTGATTTATATGTGTGTATTTCTTATTCCCATAGAGATTACATGAAGTACTACTGTAGAATTCAATTTTTTCATGTGTATAAAATATATTCTTTTTAACGAAACAGGTTTGGTGCATCTGCTTGAAACCAAACCCAGTAAATCATCACTTTTCTTAAGCTGCTTTTTGCTTTGAAAAATGGCGATTCATCAGTTACCAATATTGTTAAAATGCTGCTGTTTTTTATACACATTTCCACATTTTTCCGCTCAGCTCCTCCAGATCTAACAGCTCGATGTGATAACCCGGCGTCCGGCTACAGCATCTCCATCGCTCTGGACGAACCGAACGGCGTGTGGACGGCCGTGGAGGTGAACGTGAGCGGCAGGTCGTTCACGGTGAAGCGAAATCAGAAGAACATCAACGTCCCCGGTTTCCAACCTGCAAAAACCTACGAGGTGTCCGTAACTTCTCTGTCCGGGAGCAACCGGAGGAGCACGCCCTATGTTTTTCAATGCCAAACTGATTCAAGCGGTGAGTCAATGAATGTATATGACCCTGTGCTTTACTGATGTACATTTTAAACACATTTTCCTGACATTACTTTTATATTACAATATTCACTAGTGGAGAAAAAAACTGTTACTGTGACTATTAAGCATCTGATCCACATTTATTCCTTGCAGGAGTCATTGCAGGGGCTTTAAGCGGCGTCCTGATTTTTGTTCTGATCGTTCTGCTTTTCTTCTTTTTGTTTAAAAGACGAGATATAATCAGGTTGGTGCACTCACGCAGTGACAACACCTATTCAGATTATTGTTCCGAAAATATACTCAATCACTTGGTTTCTTCACAGCAAAAAAATGGCGTTCGTTGGGGGTTCCAGAGTACGGAGTAACAACTCCAAGTAGGTATTTTACATGTTTAGAGCAAAGTCATTTACAGTAATATTGTCTTCAAAATGATGTAGAGAGAATGACATAGTTACAGTATTTTCATGACCATTAGGCTCAGTCTGAGTTCTGTGTCATTACTGTATTTAACACACACATAAGGCACTTAACTATAGGGGAGGGTTTATACACACACATAGTTATACACACACACTCATCCTCTGTTTCTGATTCCAACAGCAGCTAAATCTCCATCAAACATGCCAGCTTCACTTTCTTCACCATCAGAGTCACTTTCCTGTAAATGATGCGTTATAATCCACTGGATGTTGCTGTGCTACCAGATGGAAAAACAGCACCTAACATGAAACGGAAGCACCAAGATGAAAATTTTCATTTCTTCTGCTAGCTTTACTGCTTTTAGTTGAATGGTGACCGTCGGAATGCTTCTCCCACTCATTCTTTGCTCTGTGATCCACTGATCGAGTATTAGCTCTGTGATCCACTGATCGAGTCTTTGCTCTGTGATCCACTGATCCAGTCTTTGCTCTGTGATCCACTGATCGAGTCTTTGCTCTGTGATCCACTGATCCAGTCTCTGTTCTGTGATCCACTGATCCAGTTTCTGCTCTGTGATCCACTGATCCAGTCTCTGCTCTGTGATCCACTGATCCAGTCTCTGCTCTGTGATCCACTGATCCAGTCTTTCCTCCAACTCGTACCACCTGTCTTATGTCTTAAACTCAGCTGTGTAGCTGATTTCCTTCAGTTTAAACTGTGCTTTATCAGCGTGTCTCTTTACCATTTTCAGGTTGTTAAAACAACGATGTTCTGCATAACGCACATCCCCGTTATTTTATCTACAATCCATGCCCACACTGCCCCTACATACAGACATAGGGCGCACCACATATTTTGAAGAAAATATAAGACTTTAATGTGCCCTTATAGTCCTGAAAATACGGTAGTGGTAGACTCATGTTGAACATTTATACCTGATTATTCATGCATGGGTTCAACTCACACTTTTGTTCTGTTTTATTTTCTCAGACCTATTTCTGTTGCAAAGTTTCCAGACCATTTCCATCACTTAAGTGCAGATGAGAACAAAGGTTTTGGAGAAGAATATGAGGTAAAAACAAACAAACAAACACAGCAACCATAGTTCTTCCTCTTCCTCTCCACTTCCTATTTATGTAAAGCTGTGCGTAAACTGATAAATTTATTCTTCCGCATGCCTTTGTGTTAACCGCACGGTGCGTCGTTTACCGCCTTTCTCACAGAACCTTCTTCCCGTTGGCACGGAGCAGACACGAAAGGTCGCCCTTCTATCCGAGAACAAACCGAAAAACCGCTTCACCAACGTCCTGCCCTGTAAGTCCGTCCCCTGGCCGCTGATCCGTCGACTCATTCTCGATGTCACGCCACATCGCAGCTTATTCATCTTCTGCTTTTTTCAACCCAGACGACTGGTGTCGAGTGAAGCTGAACACGTCGAAGCCCAGTGAGACCTCCGACTACATTAATGCCAGTTACATGCCAGTAGGTCCACTTCAGCCTCTGTTGCATCATTATTACTTTGACATGATAAAAGATCTTTTTAATGGCCTAAATAATAGACATATTCAAAAATATAAAAATAAATTAGTATAAGAAAAAGTTAGAAGTTACATAGCAAGAAACATAGATAGTTTCATGCTATGTAAGTCAATGGGACTCCATTAGGGACTCCATTGTTGTTATATAGCAAAAAATCAATTTTTTGTAGCATATTAGAAAAATATTGAAATCGAATGAAAATACACCATACTGTTAAACCATAGATTTCATATCACAGCTTTTTAGACAAATGAAGATGCAACACTATGCAATAGAGGAATAATAAAGTTCTATCTATAACGAAAATATACCATCATACAATAGGTTTTCTCTGACAATATTGACTCAGACTGTCAAAAAAAGGAAAGATTTTATAAGCTTGAATAATTCTGCTGCTTCACAGCTTCGGTGTAAAGCGGTGCCGACTGTGTGACTCTACGAGCATCAAAAATACATTTTGTGTCACACTTGAAAAAAATCTAGAGTGATGCACGACCTAATTTTGCTCCCTAGGGCTTCAACAGCCACCGTGAATACATCGCGAGCCAGGGTCCTCTGCCCGCCACCGTCGACGACTTCTGGAGGATGATCTGGGAGCAAAAAGTGAAAGGCATCGTCATGGTAACTAACTGTACCGAGGGAGGACGGGTGAGTCTCCAAGAAGATTGTGTTATTGTCATATTAGGGGAATATATACATATACATATACTTATTTATAGACTGTCCATGAAGCTTCTCAGTCTTCCAGGTCGTCTTTGTCTTGGAGAGTTTGTGCAGAAAAGCAGCCAGGCTACTGTCTTTGGTTGCTTTTCTCCACAACTCTATAAGATTACACATAAACTCTATTACATGTCTTATTGTGCAAAATCCCCTTTTTTCAGCTCATGCAAATCTGTGATTGTTGCTATAGTTAAATCATAAGAGGAACCTCATTTAGTTTTTTTTTCTTTTGCATGCTTCCCTTTTTCTAGACTAAGTGTGAGCAGTACTGGCCTGCAGACGGCAACACCCGCCATCACGGAATTCTGCTGGTCACCACGACACGAGAGCAGCAGGAGGACAACTGGACGCTGAGGGAATTCAGGCTGAAGCATGTACGTCTCTGATGATTACAGCGATTGAGGATTAGGAATGATTTAAGAAATTTAAAATAAAGCAGTTAAATCATTCTCTCCTATAGATTACGATGTGCACGACATTCTCAACTATATTTAATGCATATACTTTGCAGTCAATTTGAAGTTAGTATAAATATATAAATTAAGTGCAGTAGCTTAAGGCTGTTTTTACCTCGTGTTGCTAAAACTAAACCAGGACAAATCCAACAAGTGTGCATTTTTAAGGTAGTTGTTGTAAATGTAATGGCTAGTGCAATAAAAATATAAATATAACAGTTGTGCAATTTTGCATATGCAGGGTCTCAGATGATGACTTTAAGAATCATGCACCAATTATATAGGTTGAAGTTTGGAAGAAAAAAAACGACCCCTTTGGGTGAATCCCCTTTCACAGAAAAACGACTCGGAAGAACGCAGCGTGAAACACTTCCATTTCACCGCCTGGCCCGACCACGGCGTCCCGCAGGGCACAGAGGTGCTGATCCGGTTCCGGGAACTGGTCCGGCAGCACATCCAGAGGGTCGGGACCGGGGAGCCCATCGTGGTCCACTGCAGGTGAAGTGAACTGGTTTTTGACCTGCAGCGTCTGATGTTGAACCGTATTTTCACGACTATAAGGCACACATTAAAGTTAGGGTGTGTATGTATGTATGTAGGGGAAGTGTGGGCATGGATTGTAGATAAAATAACGGGGATGTGCGTTATGCAGAACATTGTTGTTTTAACAACCTGAAAATGGTAAAGAGACACGCTGATAAAGCACAGTTTAAACTGAAGGAAATCAGCTACACAGCTGAGTTTAAGACATAAGACAGGTGGTACGAGTTGGAGGAAAGACTGGATCAGTGGATCACAGAGCAGAGACTGGAGCAGTGGATCACAGAGCAGAGACTGGATCAGTGGACCACAGAGCAGAGACTGGATCAGTGGATCACAGAGCAGAGACTGGATCAGTGGATCACAGAGCAGAGACTGGATCAGTGGATCACAGAGCAAAGACTGGATCAGTGGACCACAGAGCAGAGACTGGATCAGTGGATCACAGAGCACAGACTGGATCAGTGGATCACAGAGCACAGACTGGATCAGTGGATCACAGAGCAGAGACTGGATCAGTGGACCACAGAGCAGAGACTGGATCAGTGGATCACAGAGCAAAGACTGAATCAGTGGATCACAGAGCAGAGACTGGATCAGTGGATCACAGAGCAAAGACTGGATCAGTGGATCACAGAGCAAAGAACTAGTGGAAGAAGCGTTCTGATGGTCACCATTCGACTAAAAGCCATTTCTCCATCCAGACCAGGACTACGGTAGCACAGCGGATTATAACGCATCATTTAGAGGAAAGTGACTCTGATGGTGAAGAAAGTGAAGCTGGCATGTTTGATGGAGATTTAGCTGCTGTTGGAATCAGAAACAGAGGATGAGGACTTTGATGGTTTGATTGATGACAATTACCCCGCTCTATTTTTAAATACACACACTTGTGTGCTTTTTTTATCCGTGTGTTTTACCATGATGATTAAAAATGTTAGTACTTTGTAATCAATACAAAAGCACAACCAAACTCAGTTTAGCTCCCACTCTATTTGTGTACTTAAAACCTGTGCCCTATAGTTAGGTTCCTTATGTGTGTGTTAAATACAGTAATGACATACAGAACTGAGACTGAGCCTTTTAGTACGGAGCCTTATGGTCATGAAAAGTTACTGGTTAACAGCAATGATTTATAATTGCAGTTGTATTGCCATTATGATTCCACCTGCTTTTTAAATGATGCATGAATTACTTGCATAAACTAGCACTGATTACTTCCACTTCACTGTGTTGTGTCTCTCTCTCTCAGTGCTGGGGTGGGCAGGACGGGGACCATCATTGCCCTGGACGTGTTGCTGCAGCAGCTGGAGCAGGAGAAAGCGGTCGGCATCAACGCCTTCGTGCGCAAGATGAGGCTGAGTCGACCACACATGGTGCAGACGGAGGTAAAACCCATCGTTTAGCGTTTAGCGAATTCTCTTAGTCATACTGCAGCATAAGGAAGTTGTATTTGTATTTGTACTTCTGGCCCGTTTTCTGTACACTACAGTAAAATGCATTGACGTTGTTTGATATTAGTTAATATTAAATCAATTTACAAGGTGTGTTGGGTTACAATTTACCCAGTGAAGTAGGAAAAAAAGTTAATTTCTACTATGAGAAACTGAACTTTAACCTCAATATTTCATTCTTCCTCCTTTAAAAAAATGTCATTCTGCTATGTTCAGTGTTCTTTCCCTGCAAACAAAAAGAACTTTTTTCAAATCTCTTCCTACAAAAAGGAGCTGGGGTCAAATGGTACAAATACAGTTCCTCCTCCCGTCCCCTGTGATTTTATTTTGGCGGGGTTGTGTAGTGAACTTCCTGTGCTGCCGTGTTTTTTGGGGTTCAGCTCTTGGTTCTTGTTCTTATTGAGATTGTCACTATAAAAAAGCCTTGTACATGTTTTATTAGTTAATTAATGAACGCTAATTATCAGCATCAAACTATCTGTAGCTTTTTTTTTCTTTCTGAACCTTTTGGTCTGTTTCAGCCTTAATGTCGATCAGCTCCTGATGATTTCTCGTAAAGGAGACTTAAAAGTTCACAGATTGAAAACTGTTGTTCTGTTTCCTGTCTTTTTTGTGCATTTACCGGAATGTGTTTTTATTTTTTTTGCTTTTCTCATGATCACCAACTTCTGTTTTCTCTGCTTCCTGTTTCAGTCCCAGTACGTTTTCCTGCACCAGTGCGTCATGGACTGTCTGCAACGATACGAGAAGACCGAGGACCACATATACGAGAACATGGACATGATATACGTTAACGCCACCGCACTCCGGGAGTTAAACAGCACACAGGCCTGAACTAAACGAGACACATTTAGAGGTGTAGTACACAAATCCTGCAGAATACACCTTCAAGTCATATATTTATTTGATTTAGTTTATGACGATATGATGCACAGTCGAACAATGGACATTATTGTTCATGAGGCAGGAGTTTCATATTTGTTATATGTATATATGTACGTATGTTGGATAGTTTTTTTTTGTTTTTGCACATTTAGTCCGATTACTGCTTAACCCACTGTATACATAGCAGGTTTAGATTTTTATTTATTTTATTCGTTTTTTCTCATCTGTTTAAAATGCATTTCTTCTTTTTTTTGGTTTTAAATCACGCTGTGATCTCCACACAACTCCACACAACCACAGAATGTTTTCAACTGTAATTTATTTACAATAAAAAAATGTAGGTAGAAAATTATTTTTTCCATTTGTGCAAGAAATAAAAAAAATGTATTAAAAAAATAACTGAACATGCAACTTTATATAAAGTCTGCAAAAACAGAACAGCAGCGTTATTTAATCTGTGTGTAAACGTCACATCGTGAAATGGGTTTTTTATTTTAGAAAAACGTCTTTAGGGCGTCAGTAGGACGAGGATCCTCAAACAGCAGCGGGATCCTCCTCTGTGGCGCCGTCATCCGGCGGCTCCTCAGCACCAGACTCCACCGAGAACTTCACGTCGATGATCTGCTGTCTGCTCTTCAGGGCCTCGGCGTTAACCTCCGCCGGCGCCGCGTGCTGCCTGCCCGGGTGCAGCCGCTCGATTTTACCGACGGCGGGCGGCGGCGGGACGGAGAACTTCTTGGAGATGTTGTGCAACACGCTGCACGCCTTGATGATGTTGGACTTCTTGTCCAAAGAGCCCTCTTGCGCGAAGCCCAGCTGCATCAGGCAGCGGAAGCGCCGCTTCATGGAGCCCAGCGTCGTGCGCATGACGTCCTGGATCCTGGCGTGGGCCCGGTTGAAGCGGCGCTCCTTCTCGTTGGCGGGTTCCTGCACGGGGGTCAGGACGTGTTTGCTCAGGAGGTAGCCGCTCCCTCCTTTAGGGGAAAAAAAGAGGAAAGAATAAGAAATGTTAAAGTGAAGGCAGAGGAACGTCGAGGAGATGACCACGCAGTTATGAGCTTCACTTTAAATACACACAAAAAGCACAAGCAGCATTTCCTGTGATGCATGTGTGAACCACATCCTGCTGACAGTGAATACGTGTTACATTTAAGCTCCTGCTTTAAAAACAATACTCATAAAATTTTCAGAATAGTTTTTTGTTTAAAGGTCGTTCTTAGCATTAAAATTTCAACCTCATTAAAACTGGAAAACCATTTATTTTCACTTGATTATTTCTTATAAGAAAATATCCAAATTATCTGGTTCCAATGTTTTGAAATGGGAATATTTTCTAGTTTCTTTCGTCCTTTATGGCAATAAACTGATAAAATACTGATACTAATGAAAACTGTCGGGATTAAACAGACGTTTGATGATTGCCCAATATGATTCCTACCCTGTCAAATACCAGGGGTTTCTTTATTTTTTCACTTACAAGTCAGTATTTCACTTCAGATTTTACTTAAATAGACACAACAGAAAGTCTGAAGCCATAATTGATTTGTGTTTCGTTAGAATGTGTAAATAAACGGAGTGAAAACCAAAAATCACATCAACAAATGACTATGATATAGAAAGCTCCTGCAGGGCATGCTGGGAAATCTGTCTTTATATATATACACTTTATAGTTGAAGACTTTCTTTGTGTCCTATTTAAGTAAAAACTGAGGTGACATACTCATTTTAAAGTGAAAAAAAATAAGAAATCTCATATTTGATAGGGGTATGAATAATTTAGGGCTTAAATGTAAGTGATTGACACTTTTCCTCCATTTTCTAGACCAAACATTTAATTGATTAATCGCTTGTGACAATAATTGATCAGCCTTTAGTGCAGTTTCTGTGCTACAGAAGCTGGAGTTTGCTCCAGTTGCCATGGTGATGCGTCATCTCTATCTCGGTTGTCATGGCGACCTGCAGCTGGAGGCAAGCTGGGGAGTTCACGTGATCAAACTCCAGTGGAGTCTTGTGAGATGGTTTGATTTGATTGATTGATAGATCGGTGGATCGCTCACCCACCGATGACCCAGTAGTGTCCGTGGATGTCGTGCTCCATCTCGCGGCCTTTGAACGACGCCTCCCACAGGTCCTGCTCGCACGTGCTGCCCACGCAGCACTTCTCCACGCTCAGGATGTTTCCGTCCGCGTCGCAGATGATCTGGCTCACCACCGACGTGTAGCCCAGCGAGTTCACGAACGAGCGGAACGTGTCCTTCTCGTAGGGCGACGCGCGGATCCGGAAGTGGGCCGCGGCCAGCACGCCCAGCGCGTCCGGGACGCCGCACAGCCGCCGCGTCCGCGACGCGGCGTTGGCGCGCGCCGCCTGCGTCAGCGGGAAGGAGATGAACTGGTCGGCCATGCCCGCGATGACCCCGGACACGGTGCACACGACGGACAGGCAGTCGTTCTGCGTCAGGCCGAGCTTCTGCTGCACGGCGGCCGACGTGACGCCGTGCGCGTAGTAGCTGAGCGCCACCATGACCATGGCGTCCACGCGCAGCTTCTTCTGCGCCACCTTCTTCATGCGGATGCGGATGTTGTCCGTGATGAAGGCGATGCTGGCTCTGGTGAGGTGGAACGTCCGGAACAACGCGTCGTCGTCGAAGTCGTCGAAGCAGCAGGCGGAGTCCGGGTCCGGGTCCGCGTCCTGCAGCAGCTCCTCCTGCACCGCGATCCACAGCGGCAGGGCGAAGGCCATGGCTGAGCCGGCTCCGGGTCCTGGTCCCAGGTCCCGGTCCGGATCGGCTCTCCTGCAGGGTCTGGACGCGGCGGCTTCTTCTGCGCTGCTGCAGCCGGTAAACGAGCTCGGTGTCGCCCCCAGTGGACGGAAGTCACACCCAGAATCACAAAAACACCTTTTTTTGTTCATTTATTTTTTATTTACAAACATTTTAATTAGCTCTTATTTCCTTAGAATAAATAAAGTAGAGAGGGAACATTTGAATAAACATATATTACAATCGTCACCCTAATAAAATAGTGGCCTATGTCATTAAAAACACAAAAAAGTGAATTTTTGTCCTAAATCATCTCTTGGTGATTCTGCCACATCTGGTAAAATCAATTAATTCTGACTTGAAAGGATCAGACTCTTTATTACAGGACAATGGACATTTTATTTATTTGCCTAAATCAGGATAAAATGATAATTTATCATCTTTCATGATGCTTTAAGAATCAAGAAGCTAAATATGATTCTAGAAACAATTTGTCCTGAAGTCACTTTATTCTCTGTTAGTGACATCACAGTGTTCTATGTATGTCCACACTCATCAACTTTCAAGACCTTTTTGATTAAAATGGTTAATAGATATAAGATTATCTGCATTTGATAAAATAAATTGTGTTGCCCAAAAATGACTAAGGCTATTATTTTAAAAGGGTGATGAAGCGATGCTTGTCATGTATAATTATTACAATTTCCTTGTGCCATTCCTGTTAATAGTTGTTTTATATTGACACGAAACAGTAGTTAAACACCAGATGTTTTCAGGGATGATAATTCATGCCCATTCAGGTCAAACAGCAGGTTTCTATTTTATTCTGTACATCCGTTTCCTGGATGAATAAATAAATCTAACTTCTTTACGCGTGTGCTATCTCTCGGGTGACAGATAGAACATTTTGCTGACTTCACTAATAGGAACGTCCTTCAGTCGTGGGATTCCTCCCTTCCTGCTTCCCTCCGTCCTCTGGCCTTTAGCGAACGCGTCTGCAACAGAGAAGAGTCGAGGTGAAGCAGCTGAGAAGGTTTCATGTTTCTGACAAACGGGTGAGAATAAAATGGTTGATTTTTCATTTACTATTTTTGTACATTTAACTGTAAATTGTACAACTTTCTTTTTTAATTCATCTTATTTAGTTTAATTTCTTGCTCTTTAATTTAAAATGATTTCCCCCATTTCAATCAAATGTTTTTAAATTGTATAACTTTGCTCTTATTTTTGTTTTTAATTATTTTTTTTAATTTTTAACCATATTTAATTTTAATTAATTTTCTTGTTTAATTTATTATTGTTTCCCCTTTCAAACAATTTAATTATTTTTCTTGTTTTTCAATTTATTTGTTTGTATTTTCCCCCTTCAATAAAATCATTTCATTTTTTTTAATTTAAAATTTTTCCCCTTTCAATCAACCGTTTAAATTGTATAACTTTGTTCTTATTGTTTTTTAATTTTTAATTTTTTTATTTTCCCCCTATCAATCTACTGTTTAATTGTAATGTTATTTTCATTTTTAATTTCAGCTTTTTGATTTGTAACCTTATTTAATTTTAATTTTTCTTATTTTTAATTTACATTTTTTATTACAATACCTATAGTATGAATATAAAACTACACCCGTTAAGTCCATCACCTGTGACGTTGTCCACGGAGTCGAGGGGGGCCGTGTTGTTCATGTTGACGCCGAACAGCAACACGGCGACTATAGTTACTGCCACCAGCAGATAGATGGGAACAGCCAGGGCCCAGTATCTACACCAGGAAAATACACCCCAGTTAATAATTATTAATGTGTGGGAAGAAATGTGGTAGAAAATAAATACAAGCTATTTACTTTTGAGGCCAGTAGGTGAGTCCGATTGAATGAAGCCACTCCTCTGGTACAAAGGCCCACAGGCAATAAAGAACTATGGAGAGAATGGAAAGAATGTGATGGTTTTTGTAATAGTAAAAGGTACAAATGGAGTTTTAAATGACAAGAAACCAACATGAACACAAAATATTTTGAGAGACCTGATGAATGCTTCTGGAAAAATGTCCTTAAAATCTGTGATGTAAAATGTTTTTAACAGTCAGGGCTTTTATTTTGAAGAAGGTCACCGATTGCTTTGTTTTTTTATTCAGAATTTTATAACATTTTTACCAAATAAAAAATAAACTCACTAAATGGGGTAACTGAACTATTTATATATTTTACATTTCATTTATATGGAACATTCCTAATGGATAGAGAGCTCATTATAAATATATCAATGTGAGATATTAATGTTTTTTATGAATTTATATAATGTGCATATTACTTTATAACAGTGCACAAAACTATTTGAGCTTATTTCGAAGCTTTGTGAGAATATTATTGATATTATGAGAATTCCACCTTTGCACCAATTTATAAATAAATAAAAAATATTTCATCACTTCGTGGGTAGTTGAATATAAAATAAATATTTTGACGTACAGAAGCCGAACTGTGATCCGAGGTACAGGACAAACCCGTAGATGGCTCTCTCCGGAAGAGGAGACGGAGAGTTCTCCACCATGATCTAAAATAAACATTAAAACCACAGAAATTAAGAGTTTAAATGTGATTTAAGGCGGATTTAAAGCTTGGGAACACCAAGTTAAAACATCTACATACCTACGATTCTGTATCAAGGTGCTAAGAGCTAATAATAGCGGCTAACAACCAGTTCAGCCGCCGAACATCAATAGCATCGTGGATCTATTAAGTTTCCTTAATTTACGTCAGCGTTATTCGGCACGACGTGAAACCTTTGCCTGAGAAACAGTTCCACATTTGGCATTTAAAAAAGAAAAAGCAACAAAATGTCACCGTGTTATATAATATAAAGAGAATATCAGTATAATATAAAGAGAATATCAGTATAATATAAAGAGAATATCAGTTTTAGTACTTTGATTTTTTTTTTTTGCTAGACGAGCTTTGGTGTTGTTTCCGCCGGACACATTTGGCTGCTGCACACCTCGGAAATACACATCTCAGCATGGCTTCGGAGGAGCTGAAGTTGGCGTCTGGACTTTTTTATCAAAATATCAGAAGAGTCGTTCTCTTCTGGTGAAACGGGGCGTCAAACCGACGCGACGGGACGTTTTTTCTCTTCCGGTCACGCGTTGACTTTTACTTTTCAGCCGTTACCTGGTAACCAGGCGGCGCCTTTGATGCTGCGGCGTGGCCGAACAACAGCCGTTTTATAAACACGTTTGTTTCAACATAATCTTCCATGATGTCAAAGGTCAAAGCAATGAAAGGGAAAGATTCTGCTGGGTCACAAAACGCGAAGAAAAATAACGCAGTGAAAAAGAAACGCTGGATAAAAAACGCCTTTAAAAAGAAGAAGAATTTCTCAGGAGTTCAAGAAAAAGCTCAAATTCAACAGAATTTGCCTCCGAAAGATTCTCAGCAGTTCTCTGCCAACTGGAAGGCTTTGCAAGAGGTAAAAATTCAGTCTGTTTCTCTCTCTATAATCTAATAAAAAATTATATAAAATGTGTTTACAGCTTTTATTTTGAAGAACATATAATTTAGGAGGTCACATGACCAGTCCCTATTACTAATGGACATTTGACATGTGAACCAAAGGTTGTCTTTTATTCAGAATTTTTTTTAAATTATCACCAAAATAAATAAATCACTATCTTGGGTAAGTAAACTTCACAATAAAAATCATCAGATAATTATAGTTAATGGATATTTATATATATATATATATATATATATATATATATATATATTATTTAGGCCACTTTAAGGAGCAGGCAAACAAAAACCTTAGTAAACATTGTTTTAGTGTGACTAAGACATATTTTATGCAATAGACGTCATTCAAATTCTTAAACATATTGGCAGCAAAATGTACTTTGTACTTATAATGAATTTTTATGCCAAATAACCAAATTTAGTTATATATTTACCAGTATACAGTAATTTTTTTAATTTTAATACTCATTAATTGGCAAGTCATCTACATGTAAGCAGCATTTTAATGGTGTCAAGCTAAATCTAATGTTACTCTGAATTATTGGGTACTCAAAAGAGATAAAGAATGTGGGTTAAATGAACCAAATCATGTAAAAAACGCAAACAACTTTAAAAATACTGAATAAAGAAGCAATAATCAGGTCTCTCAAAATTTACATTTTGTTTTCATGTTGGTTTCTTGTCATTTGAAAGTCCATCTGTATTATTGTTCTTTACAAAAATCACAATTTTCTTTGATTTTTATTTTCACAGAATGTAAAAAAAAAAAAAAGAATGATAAATATTGAATATTTTATCCACCTAAAATATAAAACTAGTTTTCAATTTTTAAAAACTACTGGTACCAAGTTTTTTAGCATTAAATCACATGATAATTTTGTCCCACATGTAAAATTTCTCTATCATTGTGTAATTTTCTATAGATAATAAAAGCCAGTCCACCTGAGAAGCAGCAGCCAGAGACTCTGAAGCTTCAGAACGGTGACCTGCAGAAAACGGAGGCTAAACACAAAACCAAAAACGAACCAAAGAACCAGGCCGGGCCCAGTCAGAAAGACTCTGGTAAAACAGTGAAACTGAACCATCACAGTGATGGAGTCAGTCAGAACCAGAAAGATCCAGACGTTTCAGAGACGTCTCAGCCTGCTGCTCTGAAGAGAAAAAAGAACGACGGGAACAAGTCGAGCAGCAAGAACAAGAAACCTAAACCTGCGGTGGAAGAGGCCAAACTCACAGAGTAAGAATAAAAAACTACCTGTTAAAATAATGGCTTTATTGACATTATGACGTCACTAACATTGAAGATTAAAGTGACTTTAGTCCAATTCCTGAACATTCTAGTGTGACTTTATTCAACTTTAACCTGAATTAAACTGTCCTTTCATTCCATAGTGAAAACTCTAAAGTTAAATTAAACTAATGTCAGTTTGTCAGTTTTTTATCACTTTCCCAGGTTCTTCTTTGCTGTTTTTTATTGAACGTAAAGTTAAGTGATGACACATGTTTAATGATGAATATCCTGGAACTTCCTTTATTTCCTTATATTGAGCTGCATATTTATTAATTTTATTGATATGCACAGCACTTTATATTCAATTATTATTAAAGTATAACTTGTAAAATTAAGACTAAATTCTTATAAAACATTTTTTTCTAAAACCTTTAGCAGCCACCATCATAAAAGCTGTTAAATTATCATTTTATCCTGATTTGGGCAAATAAATAAAATGTCCATTACCCTTTAGAACATAAAGACTCTGATCCTTTAATTAATTGATGATTAGATGATTTTAGTGGCAGCATTATTAAACAGTGATTTAGACCAAAAACTCACTACTGTCAAAAAATGCCTTCAGCCATTATTTTAACATTCAGAAATTTAACAGATACGCCTCCTACTTCACGTTGTGGTGTTTTTTTTCTCGCAGAGCCGACATCTGGTTCGACGACGTGGACCCTGATGACCTGGAGGCGGCGGTGGGGGCCGAGGCTGCCGACATCATGAGGAGGAAACAGGGAATCCAGAAAATCACAGACACCGAGAGTTTACTGGTCAAGGAGAGAGCTTTTGAGGGGTGAGTGACGTCCTGTTTACACAGGTTAGGAGATACATTTGTTCTTAATGTTCAGTTAACTTTATTGATTGAGTTAACTCTTAAATAGCATCATGCTGTATCTTTCTGAAAAGGCTGATGTGACCTGAATTCTGTTTGTTCCGTTTGAGTCGATGTTACACAGCGAATGAAACTGGGCCGTGTTAAACATTCAGATTTAAAGGACCAGACTGATGTTTTTTTAATGTTAAAATGTATTTGGGACAATGATAAAATAAAATCCTAAAAACTTGGTAACAGAACAAAATGTTTTTTTTTAATTAAAAACAAATGCTATCAACTAGTTTTATATTGTAGGAGGATTAAATATTTAAAATTTCATTATTTTTTTTGACATTCTGTGTATATATACATATGTATATGTGTATATATATATATGTATGTATGTGTATGTGTATATATATATATATGTGTGTGTGTGTATATATGTATGTGTGTGTGTGTGTGTATATATATATATATGTGTGTGTGTGTATATATATGTATGTGTGTGTGTGTGTATATATATATGTATGTGTGTGTGTGTATATATATGTATGTGTGTGTATATATATATGTATATATGTATATATAGACAGAAAATGTCAAATGGTGTAAAACAAAGATATTTAAATATTTATTCCTTGTAGAATGTAATTATGTATGTGAATATAAATTCAAGAGATTTAAACTATATATTACCAAGATTTCAGGATTATACCATTTTTTGACATTTTCCCTAATAGCAGTTCTAATCAAATAAATTTTATTAAATAAAGCACATTTTAAAACCAACTTAAAATTGACCAAAGTGCCTGATATGTCCAAAAAAATGCAGAAAAAGGAAAATAAACATGTAAAGGAGCAAATAAAGAACAAATAAAGGTTCACAGTAACCTATGTAGAATATAAATAATTTATTCTATAATATAATTTTAGGGTTGCACCATATGACAACATGAAAACAAACGTATTTAGCTGTAAAGTGCCTATAAGGTCAAAGGTGACAGACAGATATGAATAAAGTCTTCTCCTGTCTCGCCTCCCGTTGCCGTGGCGACCGTCAGCCTGACCCGGGCCGTGGCCATCGACTGTGAGATGGTGGGCGTCGGCCCCGACGGCGAGGACAGCATCGTGGCGCGCGTGTCGCTCGTCAACCAGTTCGGGAAGTGCATCTACGACAAATTCGTGAAGCCCACGGAGAAGGTGACGGACTACAGGACGGCGGTGAGCGGCGTGCGGCCCCAGGACGTGCGGGACGGTGAGTCCAGGAATTAGCCTGGTCCCTGCGCTACAGAGAGAGTGTGTATGTCTAACCGGTGACTTCACCGCGCAGGAGAGAACGTGCGGACGGTGCAGAGGGAGGTCGCAGAGATCCTGAAGGGGAGAATCGTGGTCGGACACGCCATCCACAACGATTTAAAGGTAACACGTTTAAACCACGGCTTAAACGCTAAATTACAAATTGGCTAAAGTCTTTTCTAAAATGAGTTTTTGTCCTGAATCATCCCTTAATGATGCTGCCACATCTAATCCAGATTTTTATTTTACTGTTTTAGAATAAAGTGCAATTGCACCTCCGCTACATTAGGGGGCAGTGGCGCTCTCATTGGCAGAGTGTGAGCAGGGAGCATACAGCACAGAGTATGAGTATGAAGTGTAGACACCAAGTGTAGCAGACGTTATAACATTTTTATATACAAATGATTCTTTCAAGTTTTTAGACATGTGGTTTATCTCTAAATATGATTCATGAATCACTTTCTACTGGTGAGTGATAAAGGCTTTAGGTTCTAATGTTTTATAGGAATTTAGTCTAAATAAAATTCCTTACTTATTCCTTAATTTCTAGCTAGCCTCATTTTTGTCTCTAACTTTCAATTTCAAATTATTTATTTAAAAAGGGGCCCTGCATGTTAATGAATATATACAAGGGAAAGGGCCAGTTTATGGTTTTAATCTGTTGTCGCGAGGTGTCAAGTTGACTAAAATCTCACTAGAAAGTAAAAAATGAAGTGATGACACATTGGATAAACTTTCTTTATTTTTGGCTGCAGATTTATTGAATGTATTGACATGCACAGCACTTTATTTTAAATGATTAGTTATTATAAGTATAAATTGTGAAATATAGAGAGAATTTCTCTATAACATTATATTCAAGTCTAAATTGATTTTAGAATTGTATTTAAAGCTTTTTGAATCAAGAAGAAGCTTGTTATGGGTCATATGCTTTGATTCCATTGTTATTCAGAGTTATTCAGAATTTATAATGAGAAAGAAACCTTCAATACGTCCCATCCATGGCATAAAAGCTGCTTCACATATTAGTGGTGTTTCTAAAGCAGTTGGAATTAAAGAAATTAAATAAATAGCAGAAATATCCCAGTAAGGTTTCCCTCTGTCGTTTTTTCACTGAAATAAAAGTTAAAAAAGGAGGGAACTCTGACATGTTGCATGTCTCACCGAATCCTTCTAACATTCAGATGATCGAACACACAAACTCTGCATAAGCTGATTGACTCTGTTCCAGATTCTGCTCCTGGATCACCCGAAGAAGAAAATCCGGGACACTCAGAAGTACAAACCCTTCAAGAAAGCTGCGAAGGTACGAGTTCTGTTAAAAAGCCCCGTGCACGCCGACCCTGACCACACGGTCTGTATACTCAGTGATTATTTCACTTTTACAGAGCGGCCGGCCGTCGCTGAAGGTTCTCTGCAGAGAAATCCTCAACGTCAAGGTCCAACAGGGTGAACATTCGTCCGTAAGTCACCAGCACGTCACATCGCTCTTTAATAGTGTTTTTTACAGCTTTAAAATACAGATTTAAAACATTCATCGGGTCCAGAACCTTCACTCATCACTAAATTAAGGATGCGTGCATCCGATAATTAAAATATCACATGTCTCAGTGTCCATGAGTTAAAGAACAAATGATGATTAAAATACAGTTTCTATCTCATAAGAATCATAAGAAATGTCAAATGGTGTAAATAAAATAAGAACAAAAATGATCCATTTTTAAACATTTAATCCACCTACAATATAAATCTAGTTGATTGCACTTGTTTTTTTTTTTTTTTTAAACCTTTTTAATAGTCAAACTATCAGTGACAAGTGATATTTTTCAAGATGAGAAAGTCAAAATAACTATAAATTATTTAAAAAAAAAACATTTATTATAAAATAGTGTTAAGAAGCATTTAGAATGTGCGTTTTGTGTTCATGTTTTTTTGTTATTTATTTTTATATATATATAAAACATTATAATAATATTTTTAAAATATATTTTATATATAAATATATTACAAATATAATATACTATATAATAATATATTATATTATTATATAATATATTATATATATATTATATAAACATATAATACAATATTTTTTAACAATATTAGATTTTAAATATTTACTCTAGAATACTACATTTTTAGGATTTCATCACATGACATTTTTGACATAGCAGTTAAATATATATATATATATATATATATATATATATATATGTGTGTGTAGCACATTTTAAAAACAACTTACAATTGATCTTAATGCTTCAAATGTAAAAATGGGGTAAAAAAAAAATTCACTTAAGCCCAAAATGATTCCTACCTCCATCAAATACAAGGGATTTCTTGATTTTTCCACTTAAAAATTTGTATTTCACCTCAGTTTTTACTTAAATAGACACAAAGGAAGTCTTCAACTATAAAGTGTATATATATAAAGGCAGATTTCCCAGCATGCCCTGCAGGAGCTTTCTATATCAGAGTCATTTGTTGATGTGATTTTTGGTTTTCACTCCGTTTATTTACACATTCTAACGAAACACAAATCAATTATGGCTTCAGACTTTCTTTGTGTCTATTTAAGTAAAAACAGAAGTGAAATACTGATTTGTAATAGAAGAAATAAAGAAATCCCTGTGTCATGTTCGTGCTTGAAATAAGAGGCCGTGTTGATAGCAAGAAACTTAGTCTTTTAATCACTCCCGTTCTCATCAACATACATGTGTCAAGGCTGTCTTGCTCTACCGTTATATAGCTCTGTAAGGTGAACACAAAACCCCTGTACTGCCGCCTAGCGGTCACACATGTAGTAACACCCAATCATAACATCCCCCTTTTTCTAAGACAAAATGTTCAACATGAATTATCACATTAACTGTGTCACTTACTTTAACGAGTTATCATTCAAGCTAACCCTGACACATAGTATAAACAGTTTATCAGATTCAAATCTAAGCCAATACTAAACCATTCAGAACACATTCACAACATACTTCAATATACATTTTGGTCAACATCTTTAACATGCATATTGATTTTTTTTTTTTTTTTTAAAACCACTTTTTATAGGTTCAGTCTATCAGGCTTTCTGGTTTCTCTTGTGGACCTTCGTAACTCAGGTTCACTTGCAGTAGGCGTGTGAGAGTCAGTGTTACCGTCCATATCAGATGTGGGAATGACCTGAGCTTCACCACAGGTTACACTGAACTCACCAACAGTCCCTTCAGGAGTCTTTAACAGACTGCGACGATTGCGCCTAAGGATTTGTCCATCATCAGTTCTAACAGTGTACGATCGTGGAGCAACTTCTTGCAGGACCGTTGCTTTTGTACTACATCCATCAGCATCCTCAATCCTGACTGCGGTGTTGGTAGTCAGTGGAGGAAGATGCTTGGTTGCTCTGTCATAAAATGGCTTCTGCATCATTTTCTGTTGTCGTAGCTTATGTTCAATCTTTGAGGGATTCTTTTGCTTTGTTTCGTTTTTTGAATGACTTGGCAAGGTTGTTCGGAGCTTCCTCTTCATCAGCATCTCAGCTGGTGATAGACCGCACTGAAGAGGTGATGCTCTGTAGCTCAATAAAGCCAAATACGGATCCGAGTCACTGTCAGCTGCTTTCTTTAAGAGTTGCTTGAGAATGTGAACTCCTTTTTCCGCCTGCCCGTTTGACTGTGCATAGTGTGGACTTGACGTCACATGCTTGAAATCATATTGCGCTGCAAACTTCTGCCATTCTTTGCTGCCGAAGCATGGGCCGTTATCACTCACCACTGTGTGTGGAATGCCATGCCTGGCGAGGATATTTGACAGGAGTAGGAATAACTTTGGGCTTAAGTGTAAATAAAAACGAATAAAATGTTAAAACCAGACAAATAACCACATAAGGGAGCAAACTAACAAACATAAAGGTTGGTATTTTGTGTGAATTTTGACATAAATGTCAAATGGTCTCTAAGGTCCAGGACGCTCAGGCCACCATGAGGCTGTACACGCTGGTGAAAAAACAGTGGGAGGCCGAGATAAAAACCAGTCAGAGGAACAGAGACTCAGACAGGAAGAGCGTCAGGAAGCCCAAGACGCCGCGCGGCGGGTCGGCACCGCCTCAGCGGGTCAGCAACGCAAACCTGTGACGGAACCAGGACCACTGCATCAGGACTTTTCTGCAAAGGAGAGAATTCCACAAAAGGATCCAAGGTCAGATGTGGAGCAACAGGCCGTGATGGAGCTGGATCCATCCGAAGAAACGGTTCCAACGTCCTATTCCAGGGAAAGACTTATTGTTTCTGCTGATTTACCAAGAAGAGGAAGAAGAAAACAAATTCTCTTAGACATGAACATCCTTCATGTGTTAAACCGGCTCCGTCTACTTCCTGTGTGACGTGGACCTGCTCTGTAACACGTGATGTTTTCATGGTTTGGTTCCAGTGTTTTTCTTTTTTGTTTCATTATAATTTGTCTCTTGTGAATTCTAGATGGATCCTGTTTGCCTCAAAAGTGTTTTTATGTTGGTTATGGAATGTAAAGTAAGAATTAAACTCTTTATAATAATCCACGGCGTATTGAATCCTGTGTGTTTTCCAGCGTTTCCATGTTTTAAATCATCTCAGCAGCGACTCAGACGCGTTTAACAGTCCTGTAAAACACAAAGAATCCAGAGGACGGTTAGTGACTCGCTGCCTCTGGTTCTCAGTCAGAACCTGAAGCTCTGAATCGCTCTGAGATAACACGTTGTTGAAGCTGGGGGGAATAAAAAACTCCTCTTCTCACAGAAAGACGTTTTACACCCCGACGGAATATTGTCGCCTTATTAAAATAACGTCCTGAGTCGTTATTTTTCACAAATGTTATTTTTTTTTGTCCTAAATCCTCTCATCACTGCCACGTCTGGTAAAACCACTTTAACCTGAGTTACAGGGTCAGACTCTTTATGTCCTAAAGGGTAATAGACGCTTTATTTCTTTGCCTAAATCAGAATAAAACGATAATTTAACATCTTTCATGATGCTATTATGTTTTATATGAATTTATCTTAAATTTCACAAAGTTACACTTAATTATAAGTCAATATAAAGTGCTGTGCATATCAATAAATGTAATAAATCTGCAGCCAAATCTGCAGAAATAAAAGAAGTTCCAGGATCTTCATCATTAAACATGTCATCACTTCATTGTTAATTCACCACATCTCAGGTTTCTAAAAGTTGACTAAATTTACCCAAATCTGGAAAAAAAAAATTAAAATAAGAAATTATCTGACAGTGGAATGAGATAATTTTGGTTAATATTGGAGTAATTTTACCAAAAATAAGATATTTGCACTTGTTAAGATTTTGGGTTTTGCAGGATTTTACTTTATGCTCATATTTAATATAAAGTTCATGCATATCAATAAATGTAATAAATATGGAGCCACATATAATATAATTAATCAAAACTGGATGTTGATGAGTTACGTTCAATAAAAAACAGCAAAGAAGAACCTGGGAAAGTGATGAAAAAGTTTAATTTAACTTTAGAGTTTTCACTATAGAATGAAAGGACAGTTTAATCCAGGGTAAAGTTGAATAAAGTCACTAGAATGTTCAGGAATTGGACTAAAATCACTTTATTCTTTAATGTTTGTGACATCACAACATTCTATGTATGTCCACAGTCATCTACTGTTAAACATTAAAAAATGAAGCAACTCAGGACCGTTTTTTTTCTAACATTCTAATGTGATTTTAGTCAATTTAAAACAATTAAAACCAGCCTATAGCTGTAATCTGGCCTGTTTCATATATATATATATATATGTATTTGTATATATATGTATGTATATATATATGAATTCATATGAAAGGTCCCTTTTTAAATAAATGAGTTGAAATTGAAAGTTAGAGAAAAAAAATGAGGCTAGCTAGAAATTAAGGAATAAGTAAGAAATTTTATTTAGACTAAATTCCTATAAAACATTACAACCTAAACTCTGTATTATTCACTAGAAGAAAGTGATTCATGAATCTTATTTAGAAAAAAAAACACATGTTCAATGATGAAAGCTTGTTAAATTGACAAATACAAGAAATTTTATCCTGAAGAATAAAAAAAAAAGATTTAGGCAAAATAAAAAATTAACATAAAAAAGCCTAAGGAAATTACGCTATAGGAGATAATGAATATAATATCCTCTTATCTTTTCAGATCTGAATTAAGGGGGTTTTACCAGATGTGGCTGCATCATTAAGGAAATATTTAGGACAAAAACTCACTTATGTCAAAAAAAATAGACTTGGGACATATATATATATTTATATATATATATATATATATATATATATATATATATATATATATATATATATATATATATATATATATATATATATATGTAAATTAGGGTAACAAAACTAAACGGCTGTTTTATTTTTTTATTATTATCTAAGGTGTTTGTGCTCCTCAGTGATTTTATTTTGAAGGCCTCAGACCTCACTGTAAAAACCATGAAAACAGGAATTAAACAGATTTATTTTGTTCCTTTGTGTAACTGATAGTTTGAGTTGAGCGTTGAACACGCGTGATTCCACGTCTCCATCTAGTGTCAGAAAGTCACAGGAAAAAGACCAACACTACACATCTAGGAGAATAGAACCGGCTCGGTTTTAAATATTTTCTATTTTTTATCAGGTCTGCTGCTCTGTGGGAACCGTTTTCAGTTTTTAGCTTAAGAAAATTATGCTTTTTTTTTTTTAAATGTGAGATTTGTTGGTTTTGGCTCATTTTCTCCACACGAGTTCTGTAAAGTGTGTTAATGAGATGGAGAAAATAAACATATACACACATCTAGTGCAAGGTGTGGTTTAACGTGCCATGAAGACGCCTTTTGTTGGATTTATAGGATTAAAATGTGGTGAGAAGGTTCAATTTCTATTAAATCCAAATAATGAATACACTATAGCTTTGGAAAAACTTTATTAGTTGTTGATAATTATCCAGTCGTGGCTGTTTCATAATGCATTTCCCTATTTTGTTTTATTTAAAAAAAGAAAAACAGTGTTATTTCTATTCATGAGTAGAGAACAAATGCAATGAAGGAAACCTCTGCAAAAAAAATAGATTTAAAGACGCTAAAATGCAGCGGAATCAATGCAATCATGTTTAGTCGACTAGAAAATCCACCTGTAGCACGTGTTAGTCGACTGTGATAAAGATGTTTAGTCCAATATGTTGCTTTACCGGTGGATTATGGACATTTTACCCCAGTGGAAAAGCATTTTATTGGCACTTTATGATGTTTATCCCACTGGAAATTTACCTTTTTTCTGTTGTCTGTTGATTTTTTTGTAATGTTAGCTGATGCAATCAAGTGGAATTCAGAGTGATGGATGTGATGTGTGTTTAAAGAGAACCAAAGCTTTTATTATTGAGGAATAACACCAACTACCCCCACATTAAGGGGGGGTCATTATTCATCAGCTCAGTCTGCGTAAGGAGAACAAGGCGAGTTTAAAGGTTTGATTGATTATCGTAAATCTATTACTCATGAGAGATTTTCCTTCTAGACCAAACCAATCGATTCTGATGATGTGATCTGATGTTTAATGAGTGAACTCGTCTTTACATATTTTTTTTAATTTAATTATCTGCACATGCATGCTGTGACCCCAAATTACCCCAAAAAACACCTGAAAAGATGCAGTTTTTGTGCAAAAACACATTTTATTGAGAAGTCGTTCCAACATGATAAATCGTAGGTAATATAATAAGTCCATTTGAAGAATAAAGATGATAATGAAGAGACTGAGGACGCTATCGCACCCGTTTCCGCCGCTCGCTGCTGCTTTTTGCAGGAGCTGCCATATTATTCTGCCGTCAGGAATCTGATGGAACGTGTCTGAGTAACACAGTCGCTCTGATAAGGAGCAGAGAAGTGAGGATTTAGGAGCGTGTGTTGGCGTCTGAGGGGGAATTCACATGCAGCGCGTCGCCTTCGCTCCCTGACCCTGAGGTGCCGGGGCCCTTTGACCTTTGACCTTTGACCTTTGCTGTAATTTTTCATAAGGTCGACTCTTTCTGAGTTTCCTGCAGGAAAAAAAAGCCCAAATATACACTGGAAGTGTTAGATTATTTAAGCCCTGAAGACATGAAAGATGCATGTGAGTGTGTTTCTGCAGCTTCTCCCGTTCCAGATGTTAGGAATTACATAAACTGCAAAAAAATAAAAAGTACAAGTAGCAATTCAAGGTTCAAGGTTCAAGGTTTCTTTATTGTCAATTCCTTCTATATAATTTACATTACACAGAGGATTTGAAATTGCGTTTCGCTAGACTCCAGGTGTGCAACTTAAATACTTAACAATATACATACAATATACTATACATGTGCAATTTAAACTAAAAACAACAATTTAAACTAAAAACAATAGACATGTACACAACACTAATCAACAGAACACACACATACACACACAGCAGTGAATTAGGTGCAGGTTTAATTCTACACAAATCTGTTAAATAACATGTTATAATATGTTTAATTCATATATTATTTTATATATATTACATTCATCCTGTTTATTCCAACTGATGTTTTGTCCATAGGAAGGTTTTTACCTTTTGGAAAAGTAATTTCTGGGACATTTTATCACTGGAACAGTTTATTATGGCATTTATCATGTTTAGTCTCCAGCCCATAATCCATAATCTGCTGCAAACACAACCTATAGGAGATTTTAGTCATAGTATTAGCTTTATGGAAAAGCATCTTATGGGAATTCTATCATGTTTACTCTGCTGGAAATGAGAAAATCCACCTGTAGCACATGTTAGTCGACTGTGATAAAGATGTTTAGTCCATATGTTCTTTTACTGGTGGATTATGGACATTTTATCCCAGTGGAAAAGCACAAAGTTCTGGAGGATTTGTAGAAAAACCAACAGGTGACTTTAATGGCTGTGGCCTGCAGGAAGCAGGTGAAACGGTGTCGGTGCCGGTTTCCTTCCATCAGACCCGGTTCGGTCCACCTGCTCCTCCTGCCACCACATGACCCGCTGATGTCAGGCTGGGAACCAGACAAAATGGTGTTTGTGCGTCCGTCCGGCAGAGCGCGTGCGTGCGTGTGCGTGCTGGGAAATAGACACACACACACACACACACACACACAGAGGATACATGCGCCAATTAAACAGTAGCCAGAAAATTACGCACGACGAAAAAAAAAATCCCTGTTGTGCACGAGTGCGCGCGCGCGCGTGTGTGTGTGTGTGTGTGTGTGTATTCATGAAGTTCAGCAGCCATATGAGAAATTAGCCTCTGTATCCACCGGGGTGCTCCCACCCCCTCTGTCTTGTTCTCTAATCCGCCCACATGTACCGTCTGAGGAAAGAGGAAAAAAAACAACTAGTGCAGAAGGTGACGCTCCTCGGAAGGAAAGAGAGAAGAGAAGGAAGAGGAGAGAGCAGAGAAGCTCCACGGGCTCATCTCCTTTCTAACGCGGGGACAGCAGAGCTGAACGGCCGCTGCAGCCTGCGCCTGGACGCGTCGCCGCTCGCTGGCCTTTCGCTTTGGGGGTTTCTGTCTTTTTTTGGCAATAAGAGCCAGAGAGGAGGGAAACAGCTAGAGAGGCAGAGCCGGTGTGAGGAGGGGGATTTCTGCTGCTTCATTTCATCCTTGCTGCCTCCATCAGCATGACCATCAGCCAATAACTCTACATTCGCCCATAACCAGATTTTCCTGCTACAGACGCGCGCGCGCTCCGTATTTCTCCTTTATTCTAATTGTGGCGGTGGGGGGGTGGTGGCGGTGGGGGGGAGAGAGAGGGAAAAAAGATCAGCTGAATGACGGCGAGAAACTGGATACTCTGTGAAATCATAAGAAAAGAGCGATCTAACAAAGAAAACTCCGTTTTTTGTGGGTTTAAACCTTGATGCGTGAGTCGCTGCGCGCGTTCCAAACGAACCAAAAGCAAGTGAGTATTACCCGTGTCTGTGTCCATGTCTGTGTTTTACTGTGATTATTCCAAAATGCTGAACGTGAAGCAGCAGCAGCAGATCAGGCAGCGCTGGAGCAGACGGACACATTCAGCGGCTTTTACGCACATTCAACAAGTATCGTTTAAATCCAACATAAACTGCGTGTTTTCTCCTTCTTCCTGTAGCCTGTCAACAATTGGTGTCATGATCCGGAGATTTGAGTGTGTGTGTTTAAATTGGAACTGTATTTTCTATTTATTATTTATAGTGATATAAATATAATTCCCTGTGTTCCAGGTGTTTAATTATCCATTCATATCGATATGACGCACAGAATTTCATCCTTTTCCCCCCATTTTATTTTTATATAAAACCTTACATTCCCCATGATTGCACAAATGGTGGGTGTTTCCCCCACATCTACACCAGTGGATCAGCAGCTCCATGCCTGCCTGTCTGTCTGGCTGCATGAGTAACTGTTTCCATGTGTCCTTGTCCATTTGTATGCATGCGTTGTCCTTACTGTGCATTCATCGTGTGTGAGTGTGTGTGTGTGTGTGTGCGTGCACGGTGTGGTGGCAGCACTGGTGTCAAGGCCTGAAATGGAGGTTTGATAAAAAGGGAAGTACAGGACAAGGGCGAGAGGGTGGACACACACACACACACACACACACACACACACACACAGGAGGTGTGAGGAGGAGATGGTGGGAAAACCACAGGGGGTCTTTCTCTGTTTATTTATTTATTTTATTGGTGGTGGTGGTGGTGGTGGGGGGGTGCAGCTAAATGTCTAGACGTGGCCACCACATCACCACCTGTACTCCGTCAACTCACTCCCATCCGCATTCCCCTGCATTACACACACACACACACACACACACACACGGCCTGGCACTTCAATAACACCTCCTCCTCCTCCTCCTCCTCCTCCTTCTTCTCCTCCTCCTCCTCCTTCTTCTTGTTTCTGTCACTTTCCAGCTCTTGTTCACTAATGGGAACTCTGCATCTCTTCCTCCATTTGCCCCCACGCCACACACACACACACACACACACACACACACACACACACACATTATCCTGCATTATACATCTACAGCTGCTGCTATTTTTAGACGGAGGGTAACCCAGAAAACACCCCTTCGATTTTAGAAGAAGAAGAAGAAGAAGAAAAAAGCCACTTCCCCCGCCGTCTGTCGGTGGATGTGATTGGTGGAGCCGTGATGGGGCTTGAAAGGAGGGCGATGCTATTTAAGAGTGGAGGGGGTGGGGGTGTGTACGTGGGGGGGGGTAAATCTATTTTGAGGCCGAGGTGATTTAATTACGTGGCGTCCTGGCTTGTTCTGCTGCCTCTGACCCTGCTCCTCTCTCCTCCTCCTGGTTGGTTCTGATGGATTTCCTCAGTGTCAACGTGGACCCCCCCAACCCCAACCCCCCAACCCCAACCCCCCCCTCCAGGCTTGTGTTTTAAAACCCTTTGACCTTGAGGCTTGCTTCCTGCTAACCTTTCATCCCTCCACATTCCTGCTTCCCAAACTTCCTCTCATCCACCTGTGAACGCCCCCCCCCCATCCCCCCCCTCCTCCTCCTCCTCCTCCTCCTTACGTCTTAATGTTCTGTGAGTTCACAGGTCGGGATAGGATGAGTAACAACCCCCCCCCCCCCGTAATGGGCCTAATCACACAGGGGAGGGCCTCATTAATTAAGAGGCGACGGGTTTAAAACGGTTTCAGACAAAGTCGGGTCAAAGAACCAGATTATTTAAAAAGTTGAACAGGGAGCGAAGCTCGGATTGATCCAGAAATAGAGTTCCTTCATTCCTTCATTCCTTCATTCATTCCTTCATTCATTCCTTCCCGACACGACACACTAACCCTTTCATCGCGGCCCCCCCAGCTCTGCATGGGGGATTCAGAACCCAGAATTCTTCTGTTCTGCCTCATCCAGTCGCTGCGGATCACACAGTCTCAGCCTTTGTCCTGTTGTTGCTGAGGATGTGGAGGACGCGTCGCTGACGAAGAATCCTCCACATCGTCACCAACAACAGGACAAAGGCTGAGGCTGAGCTCTGCTACAGTCATGTATTAATCAGTGCAGCATTGGAAACGTGAACACACAGCTCCTCCTGAAGGGAGGTGTTGCTGCAGCGCGTGTGTGTGTGTGTGTGTGTGTGTGTGTGAGGATGCTCCATGCTGAGGATGAGGAGGATGAGGAGGATGAGGAGGATGAGGATGGGTAGATCACTGGTAGATTACACATTCTTCTTCTCCCTTTTTTTCCTGCTTGTTTAATTGATTGAGTCGTTTCATTCACGTCGTGGGAATCGACCACGAGCTCCGTTATGACGACAAACGTCTTGTTTTCCTCCTTGACTCCGTGTTCATCAGCTGCTTCAGAACCAGAGGAACTCTTCCTCCTCCTCCTCCTCCTCCTCCTCCTCCTCCTCCTCCTCCTCCTCCTCCTCCTCCTCCTCCTCCTCCTCCTCTTCCTCCTCCTCCTTCATCCTTTTCTTCCTCTTCCTCCTGCATCCATTCATGTTATTCCCGGCGTTTTCATTCTTATTTGTGCAGTTCATACACACCTCGCCGCTATCTGCCCTGACACACACACACACACACACACACACACACACACACACACTGCTGCTTTATCTGGCTTCTCTCCTGGGTGGGTGGGTGGGTGGGGGGGGGGGGGGGGTCGGTGTGTGTTGGTGTGACACCGCACTAAAAGGGGAGGTGACCGCAGTGGCTGGAGCGATGCTGCAGTACCTCACTACACCCTGCTGGGGGCTCCACGACACTGTGCTGTGTGTGTGTGTGTGTGTGTGTGCTGAGAGGGATGAGGAGAAAACAGGGAGGGAGGGGGGGAGGCGATATGGATGGAACAGTGTGAAGCCTTGTGGTTACATCCTTTGATGAGGTAAAAAAAAAAAGGAAAAAAAATGGCTGCGCACCAGCAACACACACACCACACACACACACGTGTTCACATCACACACACACACACACACACTTGCCTCCTCCCCAGTGCTACATTTCAGCATTGAGCTGTGTGTGTGTGTGTGTGTAGTGTGTGTGTGTGTTACATCCCTCTCCTCCTCTCTCTTATCGCTCCACTGTTTCCACACCTCTTATTAGTATTGCAGACCATCACTAACCCCCCCTCCTCCCCCCCCCCCCCCCCCCCCCCCCCCCCCCCCTCTCAGGTGCCATCCTGTACCACTGGAAGCTTTTTCTGTCTCTTTTTTTCTCTCACTCCTCCCCCCCCCTCCACCTCTTCTTCTCTTCTCTCCTCCCCTCGACGTCGTTCGTTCTCGTCTCAGTTGGCGTCACCTTCGCGACTCCTCCTGCCCGTTCTCTCAGCAACAACCCTCTCCTCCTCCTCCTCCTCCTCCTCCTCCTCCATCACTCCATCTCTCTCTTCATCTCTGGCCCCTCTGCGATTGGTAAAGGTTTTTTTTTTTCGTTTTTTTTTTTTGCTTTTTCTGCCAACTGCTCGGTCGGTTCTGCATAGTCAGCCACTCCTCCAAATTC